>JASTWP010000424.1:0-154081 GCA_030770255.1 Temnothorax ravouxi
TGGTCTTCGCGTCAATAGTATAACCTCCGACATGGGTTCCGGGAATATGGGGGTATGGAAATCTTGTGGGATAAGCACGGGTCGGTATTCGAAGGTAACTAGTCGCATCGTACACCCATGCGATCCTAACAGATTTTTATATTTTATAGCCGATGTACCGCATTTGCTTAAAAATTTGAAACAATCATTACTCAGTAACAAATTTTTTACCATACCTGAGGAATTTGTTATTAAGTATAACTTACCATCCGATAAGGTCAAAATTGAACATTTCGATGAATTGATTAGGCTACAGGAAGGTCTAGAATTTCTTCTAACGCCTAAATTAGATATAAATAATAATAATACTTTCAACAAAATGCGAGTGAACAAAGCGAAGAATATGTTTTGCCCAGACGTCAGTAGTTCGTTTTTATTAGTGGCAGATGAAAACCAAAAACCGGAATATGTTACCACTGCATGGTTTGTGAAAAATATATATAAGTGGTTTTCATGCATGACTTCGAGAAATTGTAAAATAGCGCTAGGCAAAAAAAATGAAGAAATTTACAACGAGAAAATTTCTTTTCTGCGTGAAATGATCGACCTTTTTACTACCATGCCAATAGGGAAAGATGGACATTTTAAACCCGTGCAAAGAGGTATGATCATTTCAACAACGTCAGTTATAAATCTTGTGGATTATCTTATAAACAATCGTAAATTTAAATTTGTATTAACTGGTCGATTTACGCAGGATTGTTTGGAGAACCTTTTCTCACAACTGCGTCAAAAAAATGTAATTCCAAATTGTTTACAATTCAAGAACGATTTGAAAATAGTAGCTATGGTAATGTACTTGAAATCAATATCAAAGAGTAATTACGATCAAGATGATAGTGAATTTTTTTCTGGTTTTTTGGATTATTTAAACGACAAATCAAAAATGACTACAAAAACGAATTCGCTTGAATTATCGCAATCTGCTTCAGCTGCTTCAATCATTGATCACATTCCACCGTTTGATTATGACAATATAATTGAATACAATAACATAGAGATGAATTGTTTGTACAACCTTGCAGGATACTGTTTGAAAGCTGTTCAACGATCAACAATTACATGTTGTAAATGTATACAATCTGCAGGTTCTAAAGTACCAGTACAGTTTAAATTTTCTAAATTAGTACGTTTAAAATGCTACAATACTAATACCCTGCACTTTGTTAATGAGGAAACATTTTGGCTATTCTTGAAATTGGAAAATATTTATCGACATTATCAACGGTATTTTTCAAAAATGCGTGACGTTAATTTGCTAAAATTTTTGTTTGACAAATTTTGTTCCGTTCCAGCAGATCACATCTTGAACTGCCATAATTTGCGCCAAAAATTATTCAAAAGGTTTGCTACGATTAGATTGAAATTTAAAAAGAAACATAGAGTTTCATCATTGCGTTTTTACGATAGTAAATCCATGGCTATGCACTATTCGTTTATGTAAACGGTATAATTGATGATGTAGTAACAATAATATTAATGGTGGCTACTTTAATGTATTAATGATATGTAAATTGATGCTTCAGACTTTATTTGTATTTGAATATACTTCGTATGGTAAAACATGAAATCTTATAGGTTTGCTAACAAAAGTTTATTTTTCATAATCTCACAAGTATCATGTGAATTTACTAACATACTTTTATAATCGAAATATCTTTACACTTAGAACAATTTACCCTATATTACCATAAAAATGTAAAACTTTTTTATACAAAAACAAATATATACCAGGAATATGGGTAAACGGTTTATACTGACATATTCAAATACACATTTTATAGGCATTAAGAAATACAAAAAACAGGGCTTATAAAATTAATATTTATTTTTGCTTAAAATGCCTTTGTTCTCGTCATAAGTTTTTAGGTTGATATTATTATAATAAGCAGCATATAATTATTATCATACGACAGACTGCATATCTAATTTCCTGAATTAATTAACATATTACATAATTGAAGTGGAACAACTGTTGTTGCTAATACGTCATGTATGTCATGTATATAATGCGCTATAAGTACTGCCTAGTTGCAGATTTCTTAACGTATTAGGAATCAGTTTTCCATTACTTTTGTAAAAAAAAATGTAATTTAAGAGAAAGTACACAATATGCGATATATTCTGTGTACATGCGTCGTCAGCAATAATATAAATAAACAAGTTAAAAGTGTAGCATGCTATGTATGTGAAGTATACGTGTATTTATCTTACAAAATTATATTTTTTATACGGAATACGAATATATGTTAACTCTTATAACGTGTACATGCATGGAAATAAATGTCTCAGGATTGTTTACGCTTTATGTTTACGATTTATTTACGCAATGTACCATTATCAGATGAGTATTGGTAATGATGTAATTTATTATACACTACAGACATAATTACATTAGCATAAAAATTTTTTTTATTATTACTCTTATATACAATATAATTAATTTGCTTTTTTTATAATAACACGCAAAAGTATTTGACAATATGACTTGGATGACCTTTAATATTTCGTAGGCCATGTCGTATCCTGATTTTGCAGATTTGTTACTTCAGTACAAAAGATCATCTATAACTTGTAGATGTGAAAATATACATAATATGAATTATTTGGTATTTTTTGATAATAATTATTTTAAAAAAAAATTTGTAATGTTAAAATACAGCTATTCATGAAGTGGTACGTCACGAAGAGGTAGGTTAAGTGTGCGCATGCGTCAACCGAGTGAGACGGTGAGCATATTGCTTTCCCACTCGTGTGATTCCACGCATAAATGGCGACCAGACCATCCAGTTGTGGCCAGACTCTTATTAGAGGGTCTCTAGGGACCACCTAAAACGCGGCCGTGACCACTCTCATTCTTCTCTCTGGTTTACTGCTCACGGTCTCGTGTGTTAATGCCGCCTTTCGTTACTCTCGCAACGCCATCTCACGCTTACTAGCTCACATACCTTTTAGGGCTTATACATATGTAACAACCTCCCTTTTCTCAGAATAAACGTTTACCTTATAATCTATATTACGGTTGTGCCTTAACGTAAAGTCTTTGGTAATAAGTAATACAATTGCCAATTGCTTGAAACCTACTCCATTATATAATCCTTTAAGTGATTCGGTAACTTTCTGTCTCGTACAGGCCTACCTTGCGCTACACTAAGATCAGCACTTGGTTCTGATTTCGTTGCAACAACAGAATCCTCCCGCGACTCCGATTCGGTTTTCACTTTGACATTTTGCTCCGATATTATTTCAACATCATCGTCAAATTCGCTAGGCCCTGCACGGTTAAACTTTTTGACATGTGCTACATTTCGTTTAAACCTCTTTCCATCCGCATTTTTAATCGTTACATTATCACCGGCTCTATCAACTACCTCGTACTTAACGCTTTCATACTCCGGACTTAATTTATCTCGCTTTATCGCTTTTAATAGAACAGTATCACCTAATTTCAAATCACTTTCTTTGGCATTGTTTCGCAAATCGTATCGCTCTTTACTTTTAAGCTTTTTCCACGCATCCTTATCTCTAATAGCTTCATCTAGATTATTTCTGATCCCTCGCAATTCTGGCATTTTAGTTTTTATCTTTCGACCGAACATTAGTTCCGCTGGCGAAACTCCTGTCGATGCTTGTGGAGATGAGCGATACATAAGTAGATAGTCTAATATCTCTTGTTTCCAGTCTTTTCGTTCGAGCTGTGCAATCTTTATGCGTTTAAGAAGACTGCGATTTTGTCTTTCGACTTCCCCATTCGCTTGGGGCCAGTACGGCGCTACATGAATAAGTTTAATACCGCACCTAGACATGTATTCCTGCATTTCTTCACTCACTAATTGTTTCCCGTTATCAGATATTAACCTATTCGGATAACCATATCTCGCAAATATATGTTTCAATCTATTAATAATCGCTGCTGACGTAATTGATTGCATTATCTCTATTTCGTAAAACTTACTGTAATAATCAATAATCACGAATATGAAATCTCCGGAAGGCAAAGGCCCAAGGAGATCCATCGTTAAACATTCCCACGAACTATCCGGTAGCGCGTTTGGTTTCAACGGTGAGATATTAGCTGTCTTTTGCACTATTTGGCAGCTCTCGCACGTTTTTACAAAGTTTTCCGCGTCTTTATCGATTCCTGTCCACCAAACTTTACTCCTTAGCCTATCCTTCATCGCAACAATACCAGGATGTCCCTCATGCGCTATTGATAATACTCGCTTCTTTAGTTTTTCGGGTACGACAATTCTCGTTCCCCGTAACACAACATTATTGTACACACAAAGTTCGTCTTTAATTGCTTTTATCCGCGTACTGGATAACGAATCCCAGTTTCCTGTTGCAATCGCTTGCCTAACTTCACCTAACCACGAATCTTCGCGCGATTCTACTTCCACTTCTTCAATAGACATTGCTCTCGGCACACTCTCTTTTGCAACCCACGCGATAAACAATTCGTCCTCACACTTACTTTTCTCCCCCTCGTTGTTACCTGTTTTTAATAAACGAGATAACGGATCTGCAATATTACTCTTTCCACTTTCGTATATCACTTTGTATTTAAACATTTGAAGTCTTAGCACCCACCTACCGACTGCGCCAGGCATTAACCATACGCGATACACATTTTATTCTTTTTGACTTTAATGATTCCTATGTATTTTCGTCCATAATATTACATCGAGATCCCGAGTCAACTAGAAGATCAATTTCTATTCCCCCTACGCTCGCTGATATTACCTCTCCGTGTTCTAATACGCATATCTTATCTCTTAAGGCGAACGCATATTCGTCGTCGTCTCTTTCCACGGCGTCGCCATCTAGCTGCTTCACCGTTGTTGACTTTCTTCCCTCCTTGTTGGCGCTGCTGTTCGTCTTGATTTCCTTCTTGTCCTGCTTGTCCGAACTATCGCCATGTTTGTCTGCTCGATCTCGATATGTTCTGCACATCGCTGCGAAATGACCCTTTTTACTGCACTTCGTACACTCCTTATTTCTAGCCGGACATTTCTCGTCTGATTGTGCATGTCCTCGATAACCGCATCTGTAGCACTTAATACCACTAGAACTGGAACTGTCTGATTTTCCTCGTGCGTTCTCCCTCTTTGTCGTAATCCGCGCCACTACGTTATTTCCTATAGCCTTTGTCTGAACCGATGCCGTCTCGAACGCCTGTGCAATCTCCATCGCTTCTTTCAGTTCGATGTCACCCTTTTCTAATATACGCTTCCTCACTTCCATTGAACGACCTTTCTCAATAATTTGATCGCAAATTTCTGTGTCCATAGAAGCGAATCTGCAATACTTTGCTTGCTGACGCAAACGTGTTACAAATTGACCGACCGTTTCGTCTTCTTTCTGCGCCATATTTCTAAAAAGGTGTCGCTCGTACGTCGTGTTCAATTTCGGCCTGAAGTAATCCGTTAGCACTTTCTTTGTCTTTTCGTACGGATCCTCATTCCCTATCACCACGTCGCAGTCTGGAATAGCGTAGAATATGTCTTGTAGATCCATCCCGCCATAATGTAAGAGCATGGCCTTCTTCCTTTGCGTCTCGGTTATATTTTTACTCAGCAGAAAAAGCTCGAAGCCTCTGAGCCATCTCTCCCATCTTGGATATATGCCGTGTTGGTCTTCGTTCGGATTAAACGCTGCAATACTCGACTCGCCTGCCATGACGTCGTTTTTAGTTTTTCCTCGTCGCCAATGTTATATGGGATGGCCGGGGTAACTCACATTAACAACACTATACGTAATTGAATACTCGTTCTTTATTCGCGTGTTTACTGCTCACGGTCTCGTGTGTTAATGCCGCCTTTCGTTACTCTCGCAACGCCATCTCACGCTTACTAGCTCACATACCTTTTAGGGCTTATACATATGTAACATATATGAAGCCGAGACCGAGGATTAATGAACATTATTATTGTTATTATATAATAAAAAAAACTTATTTTGTAATTTGAAAATAATTTCTTATTTTTTTATGAACAAATCGTTAACTTTCCTAAAGTTCTTAGAAAATATGCGAATAATTTTAATGATTGTCAAATAATTTTCCAATAGTTTATATTATGTATTACATAACAACTCATTTGCCTAAAAAAATAAAAATATATGCAAAAAGAGTTAGAAAAAAACCAGGACTCGAACTTGAGACCTTCAGCATTCTAGCCGATCGTCTTACTCGCTCGTTCACGTTTACTATTAGAAAATTGCTTCTACCGGCTCGATAGATTACGCACACGGAAACTTTGAGCAATTTTATTTTATTAATTATTTGACATTGGCACAAGTTACTATTATTACGTTTACGCGAGCGTTACTTCTGTAGTAACTTACAATAATTCCTTCGCGTAAACGGGATTTTCCTTCGCGTAAACGGGATTTTGTAATAACTTATTACGATAATTTACTCCGGGTAAACGAGTGATATATCGTAAAAGTTATTACAGAAGTAACGCTCGCGTAAACGTAGTATAAATGTCTTGTAAAATACATATAGTAAAATTAAAGGACAATTTTTTGCAATCACAGTTCTGTGTATTTCACTTTTACGAATAGATTACGTACATATTGTTGCTCAACGGAAACCGCGAAAAGGTGGTGGTCTCTTTCGTCATGAGATAATGTAAAAAATTTGTTTTTTTAATATTGCAATAATTTTAATATGTATAAATTAAAAAATATATAAGTAGATAAAGCTCGTATGTCTTAGATAAAACAAGAGCCAATAACCGAACAACAGGATTCTAAATATTATAGTTTAATATTCCGTCAAAATAATTGGGACGTTTCGTGTTTTACAGAGACTTTTTCAATCAATCAAATAAATCCCTCTAATTAACTGTCATTCATCATAATAATCCCGTTACATAAAAAATCCGTCGAGAAATGAAATAAATTAAAAGGAAGTTTAACATCATAAGATTAACATTAATTTATAATTACAGCATTTTTATTATGAAATTTATCCTCTCTATTGATTTAAATCATAGCGGTTGTTTTTACTTTCTTAATATTAATAATTATAGTATACAAATTACATGGAGTTATTAAGAAGCCACATCAAGTTGAAAGCCCAAAAAATCGATTAACAAATAGTCGAAATCAAACTATAAATTTAATTAGATAGTTGTTAACAATTAAAACTTTAAAAATAATTATTCGTTTATTGACGAGAAAAATCGTGTTAGAAGGCTGTGAAGCGAACGGCCTTAATCATTGCGTGTCAAAAAATTTTCCGAAGTCAACCTATGTAATAGTCAAGTAGTAAAAAATCTATATATTAAGTAAAAATTGAATTCTTTAAAACTGTGACATAAAAAAGTGGTAATTCTCAACAAAAAGTAGACTTACAGTCTTATAAACTCGAATTAGCATCAGTTAAATTCTCAAATTAACGATCGAAGGCCCCTGTGCTTTAGTTCCAAAAAGCAACTGAACGAGCAAGGACTCAGAAATTTGTCAGTAAAGGTTGGAATCGTGGTGATAAATAAAGCTAGAAAAAGTAAGTTATTAATTTAATAATTATCCCTGGTGTAAAAATTTGACTGAAAATATAATGAAATTCTACTATCAACCCTTTTCATTATTATTCCATAGATATCATTATGAAAATTTCAGTTTTTAGTTAATTTTAGTTAAATTCAATAACTTTCATAATATTTAATATGTTAACAATTTGTTATTATTTTTCAACAATATAATTTAATTTTTCTTATATTTTACAGTATTTACATTAAATTTTATAAAGAAAATTATGATTTATTTTAAAATATATTCAGTAATTTTTCAATAACTTTCATTTCATTTATCATCAATTTCATAGTACTTTCAGCAAATCATCAATTGAGACAGAATTTCAGTAAAATTCCATTATATTCAGTAAAATATTTCCATAAGGAATAATAATGAAAAGGGTTGATAGTAGAATTTCATTATATTTTCAGTCAAATTTTTACACCAGGGATAATTATTAAATTAATAACTTACTTTTTCTAGCTTTATTTATCACCACGATTCCAACCTTTACTGACAAATTTCTGAGTCCTTGCTCGTTCAGTTGCTTTTTGGAACTAAAGCACAGGGGCCTTCGATCGTTAATTTGAGAATTTAACTGATGCTAATTCGAGTTTATAAGACTGTAAGTCTACTTTTTGTTGAGAATTACCACTTTTTTATGTCACAGTTTTAAAGAATTCAATTTTTACTTAATATATAGATTTTTTACTACTTGACTATTACATAGGTTGACTTCGGAAAATTTTTTGACACGCAATGATTAAGGCCGTTCGCTTCACAGCCTTCTAACACGATTTTTCTCGTCAATAAACGAATAATTATTTTTAAAGTTTTAATTGTTAACAACTATCTAATTAAATTTATAGTTTGATTTCGACTATTTGTTAATCGATTTTTTGGGCTTTCAACTTGATGTGGCTTCTTAATAACTCCATGTAATTTGTATACTATAATTATTAATATTAAGAAAGTAAAAACAACCGCTATGATTTAAATCAATAGAGAGGATAAATTTCATAATAAAAATGCTGTAATTATAAATTAATGTTAATCTTATGATGTTAAACTTCCTTTTAATTTATTTCATTTCTCGACGGATTTTTTATGTAACGGGATTATTATGATGAATGACAGTTAATTAGAGGGATTTATTTGATTGATTGAAAAAGTCTCTGTAAAACACGAAACGTCCCAATTATTTTGACGGAATATTAAACTATAATATTTAGAATCCTGTTGTTCGGTTATTGGCTCTTGTTTTATCTAAGACATACGAGCTTTATCTACTTATATATTTTTTAATTTATACATATTAAAATTATTGCAATATTAAAAAAACAAATTTTTTACATTATCTCATGACGAAAGAGACCACCACCTTTTCGCGGTTTCCGTTGAGCAACAATATGTACGTAATCTATTCGTAAAAGTGAAATACACAGAACTGTGATTGCAAAAAATTGTCCTTTAATTTTACTATATGTATTTTACAAGACATTTATACTACGTTTACGCGAGCGTTACTTCTGTAATAACTTTTACGATATATCACTCGTTTACCCGGAGTAAATTATCGTAATAAGTTATTACAAAATCCCGTTTACGCGAAGGAAAATCCCGTTTACGCGAAGGAATTATTGTAAGTTACTACAGAAGTAACGCTCGCGTAAACGTAATAATAGTAACTTGTGCCAATGTCAAATAATTAATAAAATAAAATTGCTCAAAGTTTCCGTGTGCGTAATCTATCGAGCCGGTAGAAGCAATTTTCTAATAGTAAACGTGAACGAGCGAGTAAGACGATCGGCTAGAATGCTGAAGGTCTCAAGTTCGAGTCCTGGTTTTTTTCTAACTCTTTTTGCATATATTTTTATTTTTTTAGGCAAATGAGTTGTTATGTAATACATAATATAAACTATTGGAAAATTATTTGACAATCATTAAAATTATTCGCATATTTTCTAAGAACTTTAGGAAAGTTAACGATTTGTTCATAAAAAAATAAGAAATTATTTTCAAATTACAAAATAAGTTTTTTTCATTATCTAATAACAATAATATTGTTCATTAATCCTCGGTCTCGGCTTCATATACATATATATATATATATATATATATATATATATATATATATATATAATCAATAAATATCACAAGTAATTAATAAGTACGACAAGACCTATATATGTGCGCGCGCGCGAGCGCGAGCGCCGAGCAAAGAAGCCTAGCACCGCCTAGCACGATTCTCGCCGGCTCGCGGCTGACCGAGCATCGAGCATCTGACATCACTGCGCTGAAATTTGGCATCACTGCAAATTTAGTCCGGATTCGCACCAGGGGGGCAAAGTCTGTAGGTAAAATCGAGTATATTTAGTCCGGACTCGCACCAGGGGCAAAGTCTGTAATGTGATTTAGCCCGGATTCAAACCTAGGGGCAAAGTCTGTCGGTAAGGGGCAAAGTGTGTTGGTAATCAAGGCACGGAAATGCTGCCTGGTCTCGACTTTTGGGGGGCCATTGGCTATCTGTCTATTTAATCTGTGGCCGGGCCACGTCGAGAAAGCAATCTAGTAGCAGAGAGAAGAATGAGAGACGACACGGCCCGGTTTTAGGTGATCCGCGAACGCGATACGCCCTCTGGGATCGACGTAAAACGTGCACATGAACTACGTAGCCAACGTCCGCGTTTGGGCCACGGGGTAACGCATACGTGCACGATTTAGGTTGCGTTCCGTGCTAATGTCGGTAACGCAAAGTTATTGATTTTTCGTTATGTGAGCGAGCGAGAAGGTATAAGAGTGAGCGAGATGACAATAAGAGTGAGCGAGACAGTAATTGGAGTGAGCGAGATGAGAATAACACATGCAGAAGGCTCGGGGGTGGGGATCTGATCGAGGATCGAGCATCGAGTCTTTTCCTTGCGCGCCGTTGTTCTTATCTCGCTCACTCCTGTTACTGTCCTACTCGCTCTTATTGACGACTCGCTTGCTCTTATACCTTCTCGCTCGCTCACGTAACACCTGTGTTTTAAGACCGACACGCTTTAGAAATTAATGCAAATTAGGATTAGGATTATGTCCGAAAGGTTTAGAATGACAAATATATGTTTGTATTACATCATGTAAAATATATATTCTAATAAAAAACATACATAAAAGTTTATGAATAAAATGAAATATAATTAATATTTCTTCCTCGTCCTCTTCCTCTTCCACCTTGTCCTCTTCCTTTTCCACTTTGTCCTCTTCCTCTCCCACCTCGTCCTCGTCCTCGCCCTCTCATACCTCTTTGAGAGGCAGCTATTGCCTTGGCAATTATAGTGCCTAATTGTTCGCTCTAAAACATTAACAATAAGAAAAATAATGAAACAGCATGTTCATGATATTCATGTGATATGAGTATAACAAATATAACTTTATAATTATAACTGCACTGAGTTATACACAAAAAAAATAATTTAACTCAACAAAATGTGGATATATATAAATTTAACATTTGTTGAGCCAAATAATTTCTTTTTTTCGATGCACATATATAAGTATTTATCTAACTAATGCTTGATTTCTATGGACCGGTTGTTCCAACCTGTTGGTAAACTAACTAATAGTTAAATCATATGTGTATCTTCGTCTAATGTAAATGATAAACAAAGACATATATATGATTTAACTATTAGTTAGTTTACCAACAGGTTGGAACAATCGGCCCTAAATGAGTTCTCGATAACTATCCAACAGATATCTTTCAGAATTGGTTTCCTTATTGGTCGATTCTGGGATATAGGTGTGTTGGATAAAGTCATCGAGAGGTGAAGAAATTGGGTATAAATAATAAAGGACTTAATTTTTTAAATTACAGGTGCTTTCTAGCAACGACACTGTGTAATACAGAGTAATATATTTCATTTTTTAACAACAAACAACAAAGATGAAACGATTCAACTGTGTTTCACAGTGCTGTTTCTGTAAAGCACCCATGTAATTAAAAATTTAACACTTATATTTAATTGGAAAACGTCTGCTGCTGGCGTCGGCGTCATCAACGCCGTAGACGCGGTCGTCGTCACTGCCGTCGGCGCCGTGGTCGTCGTCGTTGCCGTCGACGCCGCGGTCGTCGTCGTTGCCGTCGACGCCGCGGTCGTCGTCGTTGCCGTCGACGCCGCGGTCGTCGTCGTTGCCGTCGGCGTCGCGGTCGTCGTCGCTGCCGTCGACGCCGCGGTCGTCGTCGTTGCCGTCGCTGCCGTCGACGCCGCGATCGTCGTCGTTGCCGTCGACGCCGCCGTCGTTGTCGACATCGTCGTCTTCTTCAGCGTCTTGGGAATTTCACAAAATTATATTACCTAACTTAACTCAAGTGACATGTATTTCAATAAAAGGGATGTGAAATCTTTATTTTCTTCTTCACAAAATTATATTACCTAACTTAACTCAAGTGACATGTATTTCAAAAAAAGATGTGAAATCTTTAAATTAAATTGCGCCAATTGTAAAAAAAATATGTATATTGCTTTGAAAGATAATTGTTATGCAACTATACTTTAAAGAAATAAAACCCAAGTGGTATCTTCGTATTTCTATTCAAGGGTCTTCCTATTCTAAACCAAGTGATAATAGCTTCTTAATTCTCTTTAACAAATTTTTAATATTACAAAGAATCATTTTAATTACAAAGAATTAAAGAAGTAACGGACAAAATAAAAATATTTAAAACAAAATAAATAAATGTTTTTGTAAAAAAACTTGGCGCTGCTAGACTTTGAAATTTAAACATTAAAATTTAAACATTAGTACTGAGATTTTTTATTAAATAAAAAACAATAAACATAATTTAGAGAAGAATGCGACAGGAGTAAAAATGCAGCGCCAAGTTTTTTTACAAAAACATTTATTTATTTTGTTTTAAATATTTTTATTTTGTCCGTTACTTCTTTAATTCTTTGTAATTAAAATGATTCTTTGTAATATTAAAAATTTGTTAAAGAGAATTAAGAAGCTATTATCACTTGGTTTAGAATAGGAAGACCCTTGAATAGAAATACGAAGATACCACTTGGGTTTTATTTCTTTAAAGTATAGTTGCATAACAATTATCTTTCAAAGCAATATACATATTTTTTTTACAATTGGCGCAATTTAATTTAAAGATTTCACATCTTTTTTTGAAATACATGTCACTTGAGTTAAGTTAGGTAATATAATTTTGTGAAGAAGAAAATAAAGATTTCACATCCCTTTTATTGAAATACATGTCACTTGAGTTAAGTTAGGTAATATAATTTTGTGAAAATAAAGATACTACCTACCCACTTTTGGGTTTTTTCGAGGTACAAAGATATATTACGTACCATTTGGGTTTTATTAAAATATTTTTAAATTTAAAATTAATGATACTACCATTTGGTTTTTTTTCGAGGTAACAACTACGCGTGTACTTGGCGCCTTTTTTTTACCTTTTTGAAAAAGGTAATTTTGTACTGATATCATGCATTTTGTAGTGTTACGCATCTTAGAAACAGTATATCTTTATCTTACAAACAGTATGTACAGATTGTAAAGCTCTATGAGCCGTATATATTTTGCGATAAAAGACATCCCTCGTTGGATATTTTAATAAAATATTTTTATTTTGTACTGTTACCTCTGTAATTCTTTGTGACCACTAAAAAATACACATGTAAACTTTGTATTTAAATACCTTGTATTCCCTTGTAAAATTTAAATAAAATTTTTTAATCTTATAAAATTGTTATCATAAATTCTTTTCTAATTGACACAATGTAAAGATTTTTCAAAGTAGGTAGTGCAACAATTATTTTTTGAGGCAATATATATGTTTTCTCTGTAATTGGCGCTGTAATTTAAAGAAATATCATTTCTTTTTTGTAATTATAATAGATCACTTGAAGCGCGACTCTTTTTTTTGATAAGGTAACATAATTTTGTGATGTGTATCACTTGGGTTATAATTTTTCGGAAATAAAGATACTACTGCTTAGATTTTTTCGAGATTTTTCGAGATATAAAGATTATGTCTACCACTTGTTACTTATATTTTTTAGAGGTATAATACTACCACTTTCTCTTTTTTCGAGGTAACAACATATACACTACTATCCGTGTACTTGGCGCCTTTTTTTACCTTTTTTTTTAAAAAGTAGTTTTGTACGGATATCACGCCTTTTTGTAGTATTACGCATTTTATAAACAGTATGTACAGGGTAAAACTATTTGGAGGTATAATACTACCACTTTGTTTTTTTCGAGGTAACAACATAACGGGGTAACAACATAATACATATACACTACTATGCGTGTACTTGGCGCCTTTTTTACCTTTTTTTAAAAAGATATTTTTGTACGGATATCACGCCTTTTTGTAGTGTGTTACGCGTCTTAATCTTATAAACAATATATCTTATAATCTTATAAACAGTATATACAAGGTATGAAGCTGAAAGTGTTACGGACTATTATTTCTAAAGAAAACAACAATTTAATATTTTGCTTAGTTTTTTAAAAATAATAATCTGTAACCCTTTTAGTTGTACACCTTGTATATATTTTTCAATTTCAACATAAAACGTAATCGCAATATAGCATGATTAATGTTAATAAGTCGTTAACTGTAAAATTTTTTATTTATTTTTATTCGCGTGTCTTACTGAGTGTTGTTCGCAATTGTATATGTACCGATATTTACAGGTATCGATGTTTTTGATAATTACAGATAGACACCTGTAACACGTGTCTCAAACTTACCTGATTTGTTTATTCTTTTATTTCCTTCAACTAATCGCAAATTAATTCTATTTGATAAAAGCAATTCTGTCAAATTTCTCATACATAACGCATCGTTTATAATTTTCTATTAATTATAAATATTAAATAATACGATATATATATTCGTACTCACATCCTTGAAAATTATTTCGGGAATTCAAGCGAATGTTACAACTAGATAAAATTATCTTTCATATTTTGACAGTTGAGTAGGAACATATTTGAGTTGGCGAAAAATGATTCTCTGAAACCGCACGTGTGTGTAAATAATTCAGTAGAAAATATATAATCTTCATTTCAAAATACATTTGCACACTACGTACCAAAAATATATAATATGATAACGTAGTTTTTGCTATTCAATTGATTGAATTTTAGAAAAGAAAAAGATTTAAAAGTATATAATTATGTGAGTCTATAAAGAGACATAAACTACGTTTACATGGCACTGTTGATCGGGTTTTATAACATCGGTAGTTCTTAGGCCAGTCAATCACAACTATTCCATTCTTCTGAAGAATGATTACGATTGGTCTTCCTGACAACTACCGATGTTATAAAACCCGATTAACGGTGTCATGTAAACGTAGTGCAAATTGAATCATATATATTTAATTGCCTGCTCATTAAATATAAAGTGCAAACACATAAAAATTGTATATTTTTCTATATACTTAAATGCAATAGGAAGAAATAATTAAACAAGTATCCTTGCATAGGAATATTATGCATAATTTTTACAAAACATATTTAAGATTCGCGCAATTAAAATATATAATAAAATTAATAACGATTCTATAAATCTTAGGTATATGTTAATAATACGACATGATCTTTTTAATCATGAAACTTATAAACTAACGGAAAAAGATTCGTATCCTAAATGCTAATAATTTTTCTAATGTAACAATAATAATACTGAAAATATATGGATAGAAATATATATAATAAATAATAACATAATTAATGATATACAAGAGCTTTTGTCGCGCATATCGATTTTCAACAATGGATAGATATTGTAACAATTAAATACGTTTTACATTCATTCAAAAACAAATTATGTGTACACATAATAAAAATTGTATGAATTAAAATTATGTGTATACACATAATAAAAATGCGGAATTATTTTTATGTCAGACATAATTTTAATGCATCCTATTTTTATTATGTTAAGACATAATTTTAATTCATCCAATTTTTATTATGTCTAGACATAATTTTAATTTGTCCAGTTTTTATTATGTCTAGACATAATTTTAATTCAACGAATTTTTATTATGTCATGACATAATTTTAGTTCTGCCGCTAGGAAATTTTTAAGTTGATTCTTATAAATTAAGTTTGAATTCGATGTCTAGGTATCCCAGGTTGCCGATAACGGGTTACAAATAGTGCGCTCCATAGTTTTTGGTGTCCAGGTGTAATAATACGTTGAATTCGATGTCTAGGTGTCCCACGTTGCCGATGACGAGATCCACATAGTGCGCTTCGTAGTTTTCAGTGTCTACGTGTATTAATACCTCAAATTTAATATCTACGTGTCCTACATTCGGATTTAAAGTTATTAATACACCTAGTCACCAAAAACTACGAAGCGCACTATGTGGACTTCGTCATCGGCAACCTGGAACACGTAGACATCGAATTCAAGGTATTATTACACCTAGACACCAAAAACTACGGAGCGCGTTATCTGGACCTCGTCATCAGCAACCTGGGACACCTAGACATCAATTTCAAGGTATTAATATACGTAGACACCGAAAACTACGGAGCGCACTATGTGGACCTCGTCATCGGCAATCTGGAACACGTAGACATCGAATTCAACGTATTATTACACCTGGACACCGAAAATTACGAAGCGCACTATGTAGACTTCGTCATCAGCAACCTGGGACACCTAGAAATCGAATTCAATGTATTAATACACGTAGACACCGAAAACTACGGAACTCACTATCTAGACATCGTCGTCGACAACCTGAGACACCTAGACATCGCATTCAACGTATTATTACACCTGGACACCGAAAACTACGGAGCTCACTATCTAGACATCGTCATCGGCAACCTGGGACACCTAGACATTGCATTCAACGTACGATTACACCTGGACACCGAAAACTATAAAGCGCACTATCTGGATCCCGTCATCGGCAACCTGGGACACGTGGACGTCGAATTCAAAGTATTAATACACGTAGACACCGAAAACCACGGAGCGCACTATGTGGACCTCGTCATCGGCAACCTGGACCACCTAGACATCGAATTCAACATATTATTACACCTGGACACCGAAAACTATGAAGCGCACTATCTGAATCCCGTCATCGGCAACCTGGGACACGTGGACATCGAATTCAAGGTATTAATACACGTAGACACCAAAAACTACGGAGCGCACTATGTGGACCTCGTCATCGGCAACCTGGAACACGTAGACATCGAATTCAACGTATTATTACACCTGGACACCGAAAATTACGAAGCGCACTATGTGGACCTCGTCATCAGCAACCTGGGACACCTAGAAATCGAATTCAATGTATTAATACACGTAGACACCGAAAACTACGGAGCTCACTATCTAGACATCGTCATCGGCAACCTGGAACACCTAGACATCGCATTCAACGTATTATTACACTTGGACACCGAAAACTACGGAGCTCACTATCTAGACATCGTCATCGGCAACCTGGGACACCTAGACATCGCATTCAACGTATTATTACACCTGGACACCGAAAACTACGGAGCTCACTATCTAGACATCGTCATCAGCAATTTGGGACACCTAGACATCGCATTCAACGTACGATTACACCTGGACACCGAAAACTATGAAGCGCACTATCTGGATCCCGTCATCGGCAACCTGGGACACGTGGACATCGAATTCAAGGTATTAATACACGTAGACACCGAAAACTACGGAGCGCACTATGTGGACCTCGTCATCGGCAATCTGGAACACGTAGACATCGAATTCAACGTATTATTACACCTGGACACCGAAAACTATGAAGCGCACTATTTGTATCTCGTCATCGGCAACCTAGGATACCTAAACATCGAATTCAAGCTTGATTCATAAGAATCAATATATATTATATATATACTTAAATTTAGCTAAATAGAAATCTTCCTTCTGACCGATAAGTATATCGACCTTTAATAATTTATCTACTAGATTGTTCGAAATACGCGCGCGATATCGAAACTGGCGATACCTGCGCCGCCAGTGTCGAAAAAGTGAAAGCGACATTTCTCTGTTATCTGTTTGTTACACGTATGTTATAATGATGAGTAGACGACGTATCTTAATAAAAAATTTTCACATTTGGACTTTGCGTCGCAATATCTCCGTTCGTAGGGCACGTAGCGGAAAATTATATAGGAGATACCCCCCTTATTTTTACCCCAACTATCGATCAAGCCTACTTAGAACTTGATCCGTTCACTCGTTATCGAGATCTCAACATCTCGGATACTCGCAACCCGTCGCGTCGCGTAAAAGAGACACGGTCGGTCTCGCTCCGCGTATACTTGGCGCGAGACACTACCGTGTCTCTTGATATAACTGAAAAAGAAAAATTATTGAAATTTAATACATATTAATTAGAGCTTATTACAGTAATGATGTAATACATAATTATTTACTTACGGCTTCGTAAAATGCAGACCTGTGGAGACGATGTTGGCACACGACGCGCGACGACGTGGCGAACAATATGACGAACTGCGAACTGCGACGCCTGGACTCACTTGTTGATATCGCGAGTCACAACGCGCTGCCGCGACGCCACTCCTCCCTCTTATCCCCTTCTGAGGGAGCCATGCGATTCGCTTAAAAACAATTTCTTTATTGTTTTGAAAAGATTCTCTCTCTTTTCGCGATAGACAACAGTGGAGTCTTTCCATTCGAAGCATTTTCCAGAGCTGGTACTATTTGCTGCGAACAGTATATTTTATTCGTACACTAGTCGAAATATTAAACTGATTTTTCATTATCTAAGACGCTGTCTCGAGTGAATTCAGTTGACATTAATTGTTTGTTCACACAACAATTAATAGATTATCGGCTAGGTTACGTTAATTTTGTGCATATTTTGTGCGCAACAAATTAAGTTTATTTTTATTTTTTTATATTTTATTTTTTGAAGCGTACGTATTAATATTTTGTTTTTTTCCCGCTTCATTTTACTTTTTATTTTTTTATTTTTCTGCATCTTAAAACGTGTATTATAGTTTTTTTAATACAGAAAGATACAGAATAAGTTATTTCTTATTAAGGACTTTTTTACGAGTACGCAAAATTAATTAATTGCAAAATGAATGATAAGTATTTAGAAAGTGTATATGAAAAATGTGCGTTTAAAAATTGTCGCAATGGTGTTTTTTCCACGGGGTCGCATTTATTTCGATTTCCATCAAGTACAGATGCAAGACACAAATTATGGATACGTAATAGTGGTAAGTTTTTTACATATATATTTTTACATTTTTTTGTATTAGACGTACATGCATGCATGCATAAATATACGTAATACATACATACGTACGTACATACATACATACACACACACGCACGCACGCACGCACACACACACACACACACACACACACACACACACACACACACACACACACACACACACACATATATGCATATATATATTGACAAAATTGTAGCCATCCTAATTTTCATCGAAATTTTACTCAATGTTAAATTAGCGTAACTCATAACATTTCGATAAAAATTAGAATGCCTAATAATTTTTTCAATGACTGTATATGTACATATGTTTATATATTTTTTATTGATATATTTGAAAAATAAATCAACATATCCAATGTGTGACAATGGCTGTATTACTGCTTTTAAGAAAAAGTTAATTATTTAATTATATAATTACTTAATGCAGTTACTATTGGCAGAGAAAAGAATTCTCTCTGCCACTGGTCACAACCATCTTATATGTCTGACGTATCTTTATGGCGCATCACTGCAAGTAGTATAGTTCAGTTACTGTGCGTCATGCCGCAATGGCATTAATAACTTACTTTTAATTTTATTTGCTGTCGTTTATAATTATAACTTAATATGTTTCAGTATTTTCAAAAAACGAATATAATACATTGCATTTGCAAGTAAAAATGAGAAAAGTTAGCGTAGAAAAAATGTTATAAATGTAGAAACGCATATAAGTTGCGGTAGTGAAAAATCTTTAAAATGCTAATACTAACTGCTAGTTTACATGGTTTGGTTTCTAATACCGCAAAACATTGTGCTGAAGAATTAAATTTCCCGAAAGATTTCTTAAGAGAAAATTTACTAGTAATATTTTGCATTTATTCTATTTCAGGAAATACTCGTTTGGAAAAGTGGTCTGCCAGTTCTATCCGTCGTGCCGGTTTGTGTGCAGATTACTTCAGTGAAAATTCTTTCAAGGGAGAAGGTAAGAAAAAATTAAAACGCGGCGCAGTTCCTCTTTCTTTCAGAGATATAACTTTACCTGAAGAAAGCAATGATGGAGACAATGATATGACAATGATGGATACAAATATGATGGAGAGCATGCCTATACCAATAAAGGTGACTGAAAATGAAAATATATTAAATGAGACAGAAACAAGAGAAAATAATGAAAACGCTACAAGGCCAACATCAGCGAATGTTGAAAAAGATGAAAATAAAATAACGAAGGATTTAGTTCAACGGCCACCATTGCAAACCTACCAAACACCGAAACTATATTTTAATATATCAGAAGAAGAAGAAGATAATATGGAATGGATACATGAAGAGCCGCCAATGTACGAAAAAGTTTCGGCGCCCACAAAGATCATAGAAAAGGAAATTACAGAAAAGGAAAAAAAAGATAAGGACAGTAATGCACAAATAATAATTACATCTTTAACAAATGAAAATATGCGTCTTCGCCAGACAATAAAAACGTTAAAATTACGTTTACAAAGATGCAATCAACGAATGCCCGTAAAACGTACAAATAAGAAAAGCCCAAATAAAATCATACAAGAAGTAATGGCAAAGAAAAAATTGCATCCCGTTGCGAAAACAATGATAAATTTGCAATTACATACGCCAAACGCGCCATATACAAAAGAAGAAAAAAATATTTCAAGACAACTGTATTATTATTCAGCTTCTGCACTGCGTGGTTTACGAAAGGCAGGCTGCAATTTTCCTGCGGAAAGAACTATTCAAAGATGGAACGAAGAATATAATATGATACCAGGATTTTGCGATTTTATATTTCGTAAATTGGAGGAGAAACTTTCCAAGATACCTATAGAAGAAAGAGCATGTGCTTTGAAGTGGGATGAAATGTCCATAAAAGCGTTTCAAGAATATTCACCCTATTTAGATCAAGTAGAAGGACTTAAAGACCTAGGGCCTTTAGGAAGAACACATGAGGATGCAAAACACGTATTCGTATTTTGTTTGGACAGCATAAACGCACGTCATCCATGGCGTCAACCATTAGCATATTTTCTTCCTGGTACAGGTATGAAAGCCGAAGAAATAATATCATTATTAAAAGAATGTTTAGATAAACTGATTAAAACGGGTGCTGATGTGCAACTCGTTACATGCGATCAAGGTTCAAGTAATCAGAGTGCTTATGTAAAACTTGGCGTAAACACGGATAAACCATATTTTATTCATAATGGAAAAAAATATTACGCACTGTTTGATTTTCCACATTTAGTAAAAAGATTGGCGAGCTATCTGAGGAAACACAAGTATTTGTATCGCGATGGAAAAGTAATCGCATCATTCGACGATTTCGAAATTACATGGACCATTGATAATGCCAATAAAGGAGGTTCCAATTTATTGTCTCATATCACAAAAGCACATATTCGCCCCAATGCTTTTGAAACAATGAATGTGAAAAGAGCCTTTCAATTATTCAGTCATACGTTTGCATCCGCAATAAAAACTGCTGGTAATGCTAAAGTGTTACGGACAGATACGTGGAATGCAACGGCTGATTTTACAGAAAATCTGAATAAAGTAATAGATGCTTGCAATTCTTACAGTCTAAAAGTTACACATGGCGGAAAACGACCATTGTCTCCCAAAAATCCTGACATTGAATTATTATTAACAGATTTTCTGAAATATTGCTCATCATGGTCTACATCGCAGGACAAAGTATCAAAAATTCCTTGTTTAAAAGGCTTTATTATAACTGTACAAGCTATACTTGAAGTATATAAAGAACTCACAAGGCGATATAAAAATTTTGAACTTGCAACAGGATTATGTAACCAAGACTCGGTTGAACATTTATTCTCTAAATTAAGACAACGCGGAGGATTTAATCCCAACCCCACAGCAAGAATGATCCGACTTTCTCTGAGACATATAATATCTACGGGATATATTCCAACAACTGATAAAGGCAATGTTCAATGCCTTGAAGCTGAGTCTCTTATTAACTCACCGAGTCATCTTGTTAAAACGTTAGAAAATTCATTGAATGCAAATCATACTGTCATACAATGTGACGATAGTTCTGAAGATGAAACATTTATGGAAGATTTGCAACTTCTTGCAGAATACGATAATGTGGAAAATGCAGTAAACGTTGCAACACTAAATATATATGATCAAAATGCTGTTGCATTTTTTGCTGGTTATATAGCGCGACGAAGCGTAGGAAAAACGAAGTGCGATAATTGTCGTCATTGCATGATGAAAACGCCAATGGAAAACGCAACGGAAAATGAGATGTACATAGAATTTCAAGAATATCCAAATGCAGACGAAGATGCTCCTGCAGTAACGAAAATGATACGACCGACAGATCTTTTTGCAAAAGTGGTCCAAACGCAATTAATGACATTCAATCGTGTATGGTTACATTATTGGTCATCAAAGCAAGTTCTAGAAAAGATAACGAATGAATGTATAAATGCGACAAATGAAAAACACTGTGAATGGCTAGACAAAAATAATACGTGCTACAATCATCGACTGCAAGCGTTGCGATTTATGACGAAGGTAAAATTGTACTCTCGCACGAGATACAACAATCGTGCTATAAAAAAAGGCAATACCCACAGAAAAATGAGTAATTTGTTAAACAAATAAAAAATAATTACAAGAGATTGTAGCAAGATAGAATAAAAAAACTGCAATACATAAGCGTAAAAAAATAAGCAATAAAATAACGTAGAACGCAGAATCATTTTAAAATATAATGTAAATAATGCTTTTTATACATATTAATTTTGTACAAAATATGAAATACAATACTTTTTTAAATCTATTATTGTTTTATTGCATCTTATCGTTCCGTCATTATGGACAAAAATACTTTCTACATTGTATCATGACATTGCATCCATTATGTCTCAATAGAGACATATATGTTTGCAAGTTATGTTACTTTGCAATGAGTATGAATTTCCAGTAATGAGAAAAATAAGCATAAATTTTTCAATTTCATGTAGAAGACCGCAATCACAATTGAAATAATTGCATAAATCGTAGACTAGCAGGTCTTGTCACGGAATATATAAAAAGTTGTAATATGTGATCATGCTACGAAATTGTAAAATCATGCATTTTCTTGTTATCAATGATGCGTAATAAGATGCAAATTATAATAAAAATTTTAAAAAGTACATTTAGATTTATTACATGCTGCTATTAACATAAGCATATTAAGTGTTGCGCACGTTATTCTACAAATATAATAACTAAACTATTAAAAGTATTACTACTATAAGTACTACTAAAACTAAAAAGTAACGTTCACACGTACTACAATATATATCAATGATTTTCATAAATCATTCGCAATAACAAACGTCGTAAAATATAAATGTGAGAGAAAAAGACGTCAAAAATACAACTAATATTTTTATTAAAAGAAATCTATATTTATGTATATTTCCCCGTGATGAAACCTGTTAGTCGACGATTTATGCAATTATTTCAACTGTGATTGTGGTCTTTACGTCATGCTCATTAACAGCAACACAAAAAATATTGAAATAAAACTTCTTACTTTAAATCTTTTTTCTGCGTTTTTTGATACATTTTTTTTTTAAATGCGTTCTATGTTTAAATTGCACATTAGCTAAATATAAATAGTTTATATAGCACAGCCCTTTAATGAAAAAATTAGTTATTTTTAAATAATATACATATATATATATTTTTTTTTTCAAAGATATTAATGTAAAAACTATTTATATTAGAAATCTTAATATTGTTGAATGAAAAAAGGAGGGGTTTTTAGTGGGTGCAAGCCCCACACTACCCCGCCGGACGGCCGACGAGGGTGTGCGTCAGGCATTTTCCCCTACCTGCTTAAAAAAAAAAAAAAAAAAAAAAAAAAAAAAAAAAAAAAAAAAGCGTGTATGTACATATATCGTCGCGTTAGAAAAAGTATGACCGATGGACGACTGGATGCAACATATAAAATATAAGTGTCACAGTAGTATACTATAAGTAATAATGAGTAACAGTTATAGCGAGTTGCATTGAATACAATTATTCTCGATTCGTTGTCGTAAATTGTTTATTACAATATAATTGAGAAATTTATACATGTGTATTCCGGTGTATATAAAAAATGTTTAATGTGATAATTTCTAAAGCGTGTCGGTCTTAAAACACAGGTGTTACGTGAGCGAGCGAGAAGGTATAAGAGCAAGCGAGTCGTCAATAAGAGCGAGTAGGACAGTAACAGGAGTGAGCGAGATAAGAACAACGGCGCGCAAGGAAAAGACTCGATGCTCGATCCTCGATCAGATCCCCACCCCCGAGCCTTCTGCATGTGTTATTCTCATCTCGCTCACTCCAATTACTGTCTCGCTCGCTCTTATTGTCATCTCGCTCACTCTTATACCTTCTCGCTCGCTCACATAACGAAAAATCAATAACTTTGCGTTACCGACATTAGCACGGAACGCAACCTAAATCGTGCACGTATGCGTTACCCCGTGGCCCAAACGCGGACGTTGGCTACGTAGTTCATGTGCACGTTTTACGTCGATCCCAGAGGGCGTATCGCGTTCGCGGATCACCTAAAACCGGGCCGTGTCGTCTCTCATTAGTGGCTGTCGCTGTCGCTATTGCTATCGCCTATTGTGCAAGGGGCTTTACTGTTCCGTTCCGGAAAATTTTTGCCATGGGGATCCCGGCCACGAAATAGCGGAACAGAATTAAGACGGAATTACTCTCATTTTGGCTAACCTCCCACCATAGCTTTTCCGTTACTGTTCCGTTCCGCTATTTCTTTCTCCATGGGGATGCACCCTAAAGATTCCGTCGAAACGGTCCCGTGATTGGTGATACGCGCGTTCCGTTTCGCGCCGCTTCATGGGACGCCAGCCTTTACAACACCTATTGTAGACCGGCCTTTAGAATTGCCGAGACTCGTGGCGCTGGGATTCGTGCGTCCGCCGTCCGCCGCGTCGCGGCGTCGCGGCGTTCGGTAGTTCGGTGTTCGGTCTTCGGTCAGTTCAGTCCAGTTCGGTCTTTCGTCACAGATACTGTAAGTCTCGAGGACAAAAGCAACGAGTTCGGACGTGTTTCGCGGACGACACGTTTTAACGTGTTCGGACGTGTTTTGTCCGGACGGAAAATTTTTTTGAAGTATTGCGACTGTTACAGTCTGCATTGGTGTTACAAATTTCGCCTCTTAAGCTTACATTACAACGAGATATTGGCCGTATCGTCACTGATAAGAGGCGGGTGCCATTAAACAAAAGAAGAAGAAGAAAGAAGTCACAGATACTGTGCTTTCGTCTCTTCTCGATTCGACATGATTCGACACTACTGTCGACAGTCGACAGTCGACACTCATTCAAACGCATTCAAACGCTGTTAGAAGGCTATGGACGCGGAGTGAATCCGGCTGGTTAATTGTGTGCATTGCATATATCACATATATATGCGTGAAAAGTGACAAATTTACTGGAGGACTGGGAGTTGAACTTTGATATCGCGCTGTCACGCGAGCCGTCATGGACGATAGACGAAATAACCGCGAGGTTATAACAGTGTTATTTCTGTGCCTCCTATGGTACGTGGTGTCCAGCAGCAGCAATGTCGTCGGCAAGATGTTGCTATCGGAATTCCCATATCCGCTTACGGTGACCATGGTACAATTGACCTCGATCACCGTCTACTCTAGTCCATTCTTCAATTTGTGGGGCGTAAGGAAGTACGCGTCCAACATAACGTGGAGCTACTACATGCGGCTCATCGTACCCTTAGCCCTGGGCAAGTTTGTCGCGAACGTGTTCAGCCACGTCAGCATTTGGAAAGTACCCGTCTCTTACGCTCACACTGGTATGCTTATATACCATACATTGCTTATTGCTTTTGGCCTCTTGGCACTCTAGTCAGTTATGTCAGGTGCAATACATCGTGTATCCTCATATGCATATGTACTATATACGCACGCATGCACGTATGTACGTCACATCATACCTCACATCACTTGTCATACACTACCGGCCAAAAGTTTGATATTATTAATTGAAAATATATACTATACAGAATGTTTCCTAAGTAAGTACAAAAAATTGAAAGGCATATTTCGTTTATAGGATCTTTTCTTCTTAAAGTAAACCATGGAATATCTCCTTCAATTTTTTGTATTTACTTATAGTCCGGGAGTCAGGGCTATTAAAAAATAAGAATATTGAAGTTCACGGCGCAAAGCTGGAACTTTTTTAAATCGATTTTTATGATATTCCGTAACAAGTGTGTAAAGTCTCTAGAATCAACTCGGCCCGCTTCGCCTTTTTTTATTGCAAAATATATTAAAAAACGCGTTTTGTACAGTTTTCTTTAAATAACTCCTTTTGTGTTGGTCAAACGACAAAACTTGAAGAGAGGAAAATTGTCCGGAAGGAAATTTCCTATAAGAATAAGTCTTAAAAAATTTTTTAAAAAATCTTTTAATTGCAAAATTGCAAAAAATACGCGAGAAAAGGGCCATTTTTACAGGTTCCCGAAAACTGGGTTAAAAATAATCACTCAATGATACCTTTCAGTATGCTGAACAAGTGTGCACAAGGCTCGCCTCCAATTTTTATATGGTTGCCTATTAACAAATTATTTCTGCAAATCGGGCGCTTGGCTCTCACGTCTCTGAACGGGTGTACTTATTTTGATGCACTTTATCAGAAATGAAAGCTAACGATGTCTACTTTATGAATTTAAAATAAAACAATTTTTTTTCTACAATTTGACTATTATTTAAAACAATTTAAATTTTGTATATTAAATATTGGCGTTGTTTATTGGCGTAGAGTAATGCAAATAGCACCATTGGTTTGCGCTTAAAAAATCATGAATTTAAAAAAAAAAACGTCCCGATACGACCAATAGAAGCCGAGATAATTGACTTTTACATAATTAATGATTACAGCTAAACTATTTCATATTTTTACTTGAAATTTGGTGTGAAGGTACTGGAGTGAGTGCTTTAACGGTGAAATTTTTTTCGCTGCGATTCGACTGCCGGGTTCGGCGAAAAAAAGTCGAATACAGTGGTTTTGGAGCGAGAGGAGCCGGAGCAGACGCAGCGGCGGCTCGACTGCGTGGCGCGCAGGCGCGCGAGGCGTGCGTGCCGCCGCTGCGTCCGCCAAGCTCGCTTAATTAACAATTACTTTTTTCTGCAACAAAAGCACGTATCTAAACAAATTTTTTTTAAATTAGCTTGAAATTTTCCGAATTTTATGATTATCACATTATAAATGTCATATTCTCAGTATTAACGGAAATAAACAAGATATATTAGGAAAAATACGTATTAATTAATAACAAATTATTTTTGTGATATTTTATACTGTATTGTATGTTGTATATTGTCAATTGTATGCTGTATTGTATATTGTATACTGTCAATACAGATAGAAAATAGGTTTTCTACACACTTACACACTTATTTTACTTTATTTTACGTGACATCTTTTGAGTCTCTTTTTGCTTAAAATAATTTAATTTGTTCTTCTAGTTGCAAATAAAACAGAATAACGCATGGTGAACTTCATACAATTGACAATATACAACATACAATACAGTATAAAATATCACAAAAATAATTTGTTATTAATTAATACGTATTTTTCCTAATATATCTTGTTTATCTCCGTTAATACTGAGAATATAACATTTATAATGTGATAATCATAAAATTCGGAAAATTTCAAGCAAATTTAAAAAAAAATTTGTTTGGATACGTGCTTTTGTTGCAGAAAAAAGTAATTGTTAATTAAGCGAGCTTGGCGGACGCAGCGGCGGCACGCACGCCTCGCGCGCCTGCGCGCCACGCAGTCGAGCCGCCGCTGCGTCTGCTCCGGCTCTCTCGCTCCAAAACCGCTGTATTCGACTTTTTTTTCGCCGAACCTGGCAGTCGAATCGCAGCGAAAAAAATTCCACCGTTAAAGCACTCACTCCAGTACCTTCACACCAAATTTCAAGTAAAAATATGAAATAGTTTAGCTGTAATCATTAATTATGTAAAAGTCAATTATCTCGGCTTCTATTGGTCGTATCGGGACGTTTTTTTTTTAAATTCATGATTTTTTAAGCGCAAACCAATAAACAACGCCGATATTTAATATACGAAATTTAAATTGTTTTAAATAATAGTCAAATTGTAGAAAAAATTGTTTTATTTTAAATTCATAAAGTATAGACATCGTTACCTTTCATTTCTGATAAAGTGCATCAAAATAAGTACACCCGTTCAGACGTGAGAGCTAAGCGCCCGATTTGCATAAATAATTTGTTAATAGGCAACCATATAAAAATTGGAGGCTAGCCTTGTGCACACTTGTTCAGCATACTGAAAAGTATCATTGAGTGAATGTCCGCTTAAATATGATAATTTTTAACCCAGTTTTCAGGAACCTGTAAAAATGGCCCTTTTCTCGCGTATTTTTTGCAATTTTGCAATTAAAAAATTAAAAAAAAATTTTTTTAAGACTTATTCTTATAGGAAATTTCCTTCCGAACAATTTTCCTCTTTTCAAGTTTTTTCGTTTGACCAACACAAAAGGAGTTATTTAAAGAAAACTGTACAAAACGCGTTTTTTAATATATTTTGCAATAAAAAAAGGCGAAGCGGGCCGAGTTGATTCTAGAGACTTTACACATTTGTTACGGAATATCATAAAAATCGATTTAAAAAAGTTCCAGCTTTGCGCCGTGAACTTCAATATCTAATCCCCTGACTCCCGGACTATTAGGAAACATCCTGTATATGAACTCACAATCAGATAACACCATGTCTAAAATTGGGATATAAGATGTCTTAAAGATGCCTTAAAACGTTTTATCCCAATTTTGGACATATGTGCTGTCTGGGAAGTAAACTTATGAATTATACCTAATTTAATATCTTTTTGTTTAGAAGAAAAAGCCATTTACGGTCTGAACTGGATCTTGATAACCTAATAATATTTATGTGTATTTCCAAGTATACCAGATTTTAACCTAATAAACTGCGCGCCGATTCTTTGTCGGACTTAAAACAGTTTCATTGGAACATTGAAATTCCCTACTCCCCTAATTAAATCGATATCAATTTAAGTATTTGATGCTAAGCATCTAAATTATTGTAAAGAATTTATTGCGAAAAATATCTCAGGCAGGGTTCGAACCTGGAACCTCTCTCCATCTGTCTTACCAATTCGATTAATATATCTTTATTACTTTATTCATTGTTTTACAATAAAATAAAAAATACTTTAAAATGTTTACAAAAAATATCCTTTACATTACAATAAAAACTTTATATTAGAACATTGAATACACTAAAAATATCCTATTAGACACTAAAAAATATTAGACACTTTTTTCGTCAAAGTAGCCACCCTTACATTTAATCACTTGTTTTACTAATCCAGGTAATATAGCTATCTACCTAAACATTAATTTTTACGTAATTTGTAGTTTTTGACGTAGAACTATGTCTTTCCCAGAGGGGGGGTAACTTCGGGGTAACTGCAATGTTTTCTTGCAATGTTTTCTTGCAACGTTTTCTTGCAACGTTTTCTTGCAACGTTTTCTTGCAACGTTTTCTTGCAACGTTTTCTTGCAACGTTTTCTTGCAACGTTTTCTGCAACAAAAACATGACACTACTTAATATTTCTCAAAAAGTATTAAAGGAAGATATACTTTATTATAGTGTTTTTGAAAGCTCTCGATAGGAGCTAAATGTTCCTGTAATTTATTTTGGTGGTTTTTATAACCAATTTTCTTTATATGGCAATTATAATAAGAACCTAGTTGACGTCTATTTGTATATCTGTCTGTCTGTCTGACCGCGAACTACTCACTCGTTAATAGACCAAATTTTAAAGGATTATATATGAAACAGGGGTAGAATTTTCTGGAAATGGTGGTGGTGGGGTTAATTTTTTGTTACCGATTTTTTTTAAACCGGTTGCGTAATTTTTCCAATTTTTCGGGAATTAATTGACCGAATCTTAAAGAATTATATATGAAATAGGGGTAGAAAGAACTAAAGAATATAATATGAAGAATTATATAATATGAAGAATGTAATAGAATTAGAAAAATTGCTAATAATAAAGGGGTTTCCGATTTCTGTTTAAAAAAATACGTGATTGCTTTAATTTCCGCTGAGATATCAAGCTCAATTTTTTTTATGGATAATTTTTATAAATAATATTTTGTTACTGATTTTTTGAAAACCGGTTTCGAATTTTTCTAATTTTTCGGGGACGGATCAAATTTTAAAGAATTATATAGAAAGTAGGGGTAAAATATTTCGGGGATTGCCATGATGTGTATAATTTTTTGTTTCCGATTTTTTGGAAACCGGTACCGAAATTTGTCTAATTTTTTTAGAAATAATACGTAATTTTTCGAGAAATAATAAGTATCTAATGTCCGACAGCGAGCGACTCATTCATTAACGGACCGATTTTTTTGAAATCGGTGTAAAAATTTTTCTGAGTAGAATTTTCCGGAGATCGCTATGATGTGTATAATTTTTCGTTTCCGATATTTTTGGAAACCGGTACTAAAATTTTTTATAACCGATTTTCTTGATATGGCAATGTGTTCAGAATGTTCTAATACGTGGAATATTTTTCGCAAAGTATTAAAGGAAAATGTACTTTATTATAGTGTTTTTAAAAGCTCTTAATGTGAGTTAAATGCTCCTGCAATTTATTTGGGTGGTTTTTTATAGCCGATTTTCTTGATATGTTAATGTGTTCAAAATGTTTTAAAATGCTGAGATCCGATTCGAAAATTCTAATTTTTGGAGGATGGCAACGATGGGTTTAATTTTTTAAAAAGATTTAGCTTTGTTTTCTGGAAAAATTTTAGTACTGGTTTCATGAAAATAGGTTTACAATGAAAAAACTACTAATTTATTTCTTAAGTATACTAAAATTTCAATGAATCGGAGACCTCAATAAGATACCGGTATTGAATTTGGCGTCAATCGTTGAAGGAGTTACCGATTTATGTCTAAAGAAGAGTGAAGTTATACATGTAATCTTATATAGAATATCATTAAAGGAAGGTTGGCATTTACTTTGGCGAGAATCGGGGAAGGGGTTACCGATTTCTGCAAGAAATTTATACTTTTTTGCAACGAAAACATGCAACACTAATATTTCTCGAAAAATAATAAAAGGAATTTTGAAAGCTCTCGATGTGAGCTAAATGTTCTTGCAATTTATTTTGTTTATATAACCGATTTTCTTGATATGGCAATGTGTTCAGAATGTTCTAATACGTGGAATATTTCTCAAAAAGTATTAAAGGAAAATATACTTTATTATAGTGTTTTTGAAAGCTCTCAATGTGAGTTAAATGCAATTTAACCGATTTTCTTAAGTACATTAAAATTTAAATAAATCGAAGACCTTGCTAAGTATCTTCTTTTGGTTAGAAATGTCGTAACTTCATAAAATTCATAGAATAATAGCATAAAATTCATAGAATTATATGCTAATAATTTGAGCTTATAGAGAAAAATTTATGAGCTAAAAAATAAACGAGCACAGTAACAACTGTGCCGCAAGCAACAACGTAGAACTACGTCAACTGTCACTATTTCATGTTAAAGTATTCAGCGAAGGAAAGTAGACGTAGGGCTACGTCAACTGTCACTGTTATTCAGCCAAAGACAGTTGATGTAGCCTTACGTCTACTTTCCTTCGCTGAATACTTTAACATGAAATAGTGACAGTTCAGAGAGTTGACGTTCTACGTTGAGTTCTACGTTGTTGCTTGCGGCACAGTTGTTACTGTCCCCGTTTCTTTTTTAGCTCATAAATTTTTCTATTGAAGAAATTTCTCAAATTATTAGCATATAATGAATTGGCTTCCTTCTAAGAAACTTTATAGGCTAAATAAAATGATGTGGAAGCAATATGCAAGTTTTTAATTTGCAAATTTGTGTTTTTCTTTAATTTTAAAATTTTTGAGAAGTAAAACATACTAAATGTTTTTACTATATTTTCTTTTACTATATTTCCATCTTTTTTTTAACGTGAGGGAAATTCTCATTGATCCTGGGGGAATACTCTTGTCCTTCGATAAAGGTCCATGTAGTGGCAATGTGCAAAATTCTAATTTGCGCACTGTTTTATTATTTTTTATTATTTTTTTATTAATTTGATTATATTTTTTACTCTTTCCTACGTCTATTTCATATATAATTTTTTTAAATTTAATTGATTAATTCTTAAGTTGTATATAAACAAAAAACCATGTATTAAAACATTCTGAACACATTGCCATATCAAGAAAATCGGTTATAAAAAATTTCAGTACCGGTTTCTAAAAAATCAGTAACAAAAAATAAAACACATTATGTGTGTGTTTGTGCGTGTATATAGGAGTGTGCGTGCGTGCGTGCATGTGTGCGTGTTAGGTACAAGCCCGCGCACGAGCTTGGCCTCGTGATTTGGATGAGGAAGGGACAAATAACACGAGAATTTATATAAAGAGAGAAATTGTGTGTCTTGATTTAATTCGTTTCTCAAGAGACTTAATCGCAGTTTGATTGTCGCGCAATCAACATAAGAATTGTAATTTGGTATGTTACAATAAAATAAGCTGTATAAAATACAAGACAAAAGAAAATTGTTATAACAGAACAGTCCTGTCTTTTGAGCTATTGAAAATTATACTTTATATTCACTTATGAAATTCTTTGTCATATGACAATACTCGTTATTAAAAGAACTGGAATAGTATGTTCTCATATCATTAATCTTGACATAGTCAAGCTCAGAACATAGTGTTATATATTAAAGAAAGGAGTATTCAAAATATTCGAACGAATCACTAAAAAATGAGTATAATTGCATAGATAAATAACACAATCGTTGAAGTAATGGATCAATTTGTTGTTTCATTAATTCTCGTAATCGGCTCTTTTAACATTCACTACTAAATCTTTATTCAGAGAAAAGAACCGTTTGTTGGTTTCTGAAAAGTAAAGTATTAAGTAAAATAGAATGATTCGTATAAGTTCACTTATTGATAATACTATTAGGCCTTCAATATATATTTGATTGACACATTAATTCGGAACAATAGGACGCAATATTTAATAATCATAAATCGCATAATAATTAGGGTTAGAATACAAAAAAAATATCAAAAGATTTTGTTGAAACGCAAGCAAACGGTGAATATGTTATTGTAGTTAACGTTATTATAATTGAGTCTCGAGTGCGACGCATGTACGCACTATTATGTTATCAAGCAAAGAAGACACTGAGTATCAAGATTATAACACTATCATTCGCACGTCAATGAAATCATTACAATATTTAATCGTTAAATAAATGGTTGCAACTAAAGAAAAGAATAATGAACATTAATTTAGACTGAGCTCAGTTTAATTGTTTAACTCGATATCAAAGGTGAGAGGCTCTGCTTTAAGTGAGGAAGTATTCCTCTCAACTTGCTCTCGTGATTTCTGCAAGCTGAAAATCATTACGGTGAGAGGATTGAAAATCTCTCGTGTGACGTTAGATGCTCGTCTAACGTCCTCACTCACATAGATTAAAAGAGTTTACCTGATAATTGAAGCTCTCATCAAATAGAATATCTTGGCACTTAATAAAGATCGCAAGGACCAAAGCCAATGACCAATTTCTCAAAGGTTTTTCAATGGATTCTCGTCTCATGCCAGAAAAGGCTTTCTCGAACGTTCCACAATGGCTGCTTTCCTCATGCAAGAAAGGTTGATCGGAACGTTCCACAATAGCTGCCTTGCTACGACGACCGTCGTTTCCTCTCGTGATGCTGCGTATTCGACCAAAATTTGTATACGTTCAATCTCACAATAATCAGCAACAATGCGAATACGATTTACAAATGGCTCGAATACAAAATCTCATATCCGGCACGACAGACTTTCGCAACTACGAATCGACTGTTCTAGAAAACTTATCGCACAGTACGTGAAACGAGTGTATGTTACGACGGCCGGAAGACGAATGCTCGCTCGCCGGGCTGCGTGCCCCTCCCGACATGCTCACGCACGCGCGATGTGATATTACGCGCGCCGCTTATCTGACCTGGGACGCAACGCGATCGGCGTCTCGCGCGCGCATTTATACATGGCCTACGCTGAAAGCGGGGCCTGACCTACCGCAATACACATGCCACAGATGGCCGCATCGACACAATTTCTCTCTCTTTCCTTTACCCGCAAACAGTCCCTGGCGAAAATAGGAAGTTCATAAGCGTTTGAAAAGCAGAAATTGCAACGCTTGAGCGTTTAAAAGACGTTTTCAAACGCTCAAGCGTTGCAATTTCTGCTTTTCAAACGCTTTATTTTCGCCAGGAGTGCGCAAAATTAAATATTTTATCTTCCAAACCATGCTTATTATTTTGTAAATCCTCTTCATTATTCTTATCGCTGAGTTCTATAATTTTCCTTTTTTAAAATATTTTGTTATACGTCCGGTTTTTTTTCAAAATTCAAAAAATGCTGCGTTTACTAAAATTTTATCTTATTCGTCATCCAATACTATAATTTTTAAACATTAATTGCTTTTATTTTTATTATTATATTAAAAGTATACATACATGTGTGTGTGTGTGTGTGTGTGTGTGTGTGTGTGTGTGTGTGTGTGTGTGTGTGTGTGTGTGTGTGTGTGTGTGTGGAAGAGGTAAGAAGTGGAGGGTTCCGACTTGTTTTATCATAAATGGGATTTCTTAAGCTTTCAAATGAGATGTTAATTATTATTCTACGATTATTAGTTTCGAAGATCTAAACGTTAAAAGTGTGACATGTTTTCGTTGCACCGACAAGAAATTTAGCTAAACTTTCTAACGCTACTGTATCGAAAAGGTAAAAAGTGGAAGGTTCCGACTTGTTTTATCATAAATGGGACTTTTTAAACTTTAAAATGAGATGTTAGTTATTATTCTACGATTATTAGTTTCAAAGATATAAACGTTCAAAGTGTGACATGTTTCCGTTGCAGGCTGTGCCTGGATTTACCCCCCGCCTCTTATAGCCCCCTTATACCCCCTCTTACTGTCGACAAAGACGTAGTTCTACGTCAAAATAAAGATTGACAATTATTTTAATAAAAATTTAAACAAGAATATAGAAATTACTATGAATTTATAAGAATAGATATCTGTGTGCATGTGTATAATATAACATTTACACTGTATATATTCTTAACGTTCTTCTGAAAATATACAAAACATATTCCCCTCCTCTTTTTCCCTCTTTCCCTTCCTTCCTCCCTCTCTTCCTTCCCCTTGCTTCTCCTTTTTTTCAAACTTTCTTCTCTTTTCTTTTCCTCCTCGTCTTCCTTTTTCCCTCTTTTCTTCTCCCTTTTCCTCCCTCCTTTTCTTTCTCTCTGTCTTTCTTTCTTTTTCCCTTTCTCTCTCTTTTTCCGCCTTTCTGCTTCTTTCTCCCTCTTTTCCTTTCTTTTTCATCCACTTAGCTTCTTTGCCTGTTTCTTACTTTCTTTTATTCTATACCACTCTTGTTTTAGTTTTAGTTATATATTAACCGAAATTTGGCTCTGTCCCAGTGAAGGCTACAATGCCTCTTTTCACGGTGGCTCTATCAAGAATAATACTTCGGGAGCAGCAAACGTGGAAAGTGTATTTGAGCCTTGTGCCGATAGTCGGCGGCGTAGCCGTGGCCACACTGACGGAGCTTAGTTTCAACATGATCGGCTTGATAAGCGCCTTAACATCGACTATGGCGTTTTCCTTGCAAAATATTTACTCAAAAAAGGTAATCGGTATGGAAAAGATTCTGTCTCATGTTTAAACTTCATATTTCTTTTTAAATCTTGCAATTTTTGGCCTGCAGGTGCTACATGACACAGGAATACATCACTTGCGGCTACTGCATATACTCGGCCGTCTAGCTCTATTCATGTTCTTACCAATTTGGATTGTGTACGATTTACGCAGCTTGATGTACGAATCGATTATAAGACCGTCCATAGATATAAGCTATTATATATTAGGGTTATTATTTCTAGATGGTATACTTAATTGGTTTCAAAACATTATTGCGTTTTCCGTATTGTCAATCGTGACCCCTCTAACATACGCAGTGGCAAGCGCTAGCAAGCGCATATTTGTGATAGGAGTAACATTACTCGTACTTGGCAATCCAGTTACTTGGCTTAATATATTTGGTATGACCATGGCCATCTCAGGGGTATTATGTTACAATAAGGCTAAGTACGATCAGAGAATAGAGAAGCAGAACCAAACGATTCTTCCAAAATATTATAATGTCACACAGAACGGTAATAGCAGTTCCTTTATGGTAAATGGATTTGCCGGTAGACATCAATTATATGCAGTCTAGTCTCAATTGTGTGTGATAATTTTATTCTGACAAATTTATGTATGTTTTCTAAATCTGAATCTGTAAATGTAAATTAATTTTTACAAATTATCATGCACTATTACAAATTATTACGATAGTAATATCGACCAAATACGAGAAAGGAACTCATATGATGATAAATTATTTTTAACATTATTATACATGTGCGTTATACATGTACGCGCGTACTTAACACACGTGCATGCGTACGGGAGAAATTGTTTTGTATTCTGAAATAGTATCTGAACATTTAAATATGATATCAAAAGTTAAACGCGTTTGAAAAAAAGTTTTAAGTAAAAATTTTACAGAGAAAATATAATGCGAGCAATAAATATATATTTTTTATGAGACATTAACAATTTTTTAAATTTTATAATACTTTTTTATAATACTTTTTTATAATCCTTTTGATTCTCTTTTTCTTCTCTCTAATCTTTTAATGTATTATAGATTATTATACATGATCTCGAACGCCAGTACGCCTCTTTACCATCTCATATATTGCTATCAAGAACAATATCAGCAACTTGTACAGAATATTGTATCCAGTCAAACGAATCCACAAGTAGCACAAAGATTAGCGAATGCATTCACCGAGCTAACGACGAATATAGACTTTACATTAGTATGGACTTAAATAACCGTCCTCAGAGATTGAAGTTCAAAAGTAATTTCGATTTTGTCGTGAACGTACAAGGATTCTTAATGGTTAAGTAAAATAGAAATTAAAATGTAAATAAACAAAAATAAAATAATTATTTAAACAATACACGCATGAATTTAATGCTTAACGCTTGGAATTTTCTAACGAATTTAGTTAACGACGTATTTGTAGAAAAATCGAATTAGTTCAATTCCTTGCTTTAATCATATTAATCATACGGTGTACGATGACCGTTTTTGACATATATAAGATGTATTTTATTTTATTTATGGATGTTATTGCAAAAAGGAGACTTAAGCATAATAAGCTTCTTATTTTCTTTTCGTAAAATAATTGTAAAAAAAAAACTAATCAGAATTGAACTAAAAACGGTAAGGCCCGGTTTCACCAACGTGATTTAATCCAATCGGTCGATTAAACTCACTCTTCATCTCTTTCCAACTGTTCCCCTAGAAAGAGACGAAGAGTGAGTTTAATCAACCGATTAGATTAAATCACGTTGGTGAAATCGGGCCTAAAACTACAAGGCGGATTTCTTGCCACCACTCATCCACATTTGAACTCATTTAAAACGTTGATTGAGCCAACTTATTTACAAAACTCGCTGCTTTTTGCATATACTATTTTCTATCTTACATTTATTATAAAAATATTGTATTGTTTAAGGCCTCCGCAATGAAAAATATAAGGAACAAGGAACAGATATTAGCGATTAATATTATATTTCTGATTTCTTATTCTTAATCGCTAATATCTGTTCCTTGTTTCTTATATTTTTCATTGTGCGGGAGCCTTTACGGTGAAACGGATTTAGTGGACAACGCGAATGCGTGATAAAAAATCCTTGCAACGCAGCGACACGCGCGGTCACATGGCAAACCTATGAAAATATCGTCATTAAGCGAGTCACTCCCACCACCAAAAAAACGGACGAGTTTCTGGACCTGTATTCACGACCGTGCCCTTACCCCTGCCGCAGGGGAAGGGGCGGTAGCCTGTATACTATCTATATACTATCTACATACACATATCAGCAAATTACTTCTATTAGCATTGACACAAACTATTATATTTCTCACAATCAGTTATATTTGTTAATAACTTAACGAACAACGAGCGACGACTAAAATCTTTTGAATGTTGTCCAAGGTCATGACCTTGACAACATATGTCAAGCTCAAGACCATTGGAGCTGTCTTTTTTAAACAGAAGTTTTACCAAATGAGGTAATAAAGTCTTCAGATCAAGTCTATCGGCCAGTATATATATATAGATATATTTTGATATAAAATACAAAATAACTTGTAAAGTATTCACATAAATAAATTAAACTCTTATGTGACTAACTAAGAGAAAATTTAATTGTAAAAATAATATTGTAGTTTTCTTTAAGGATGTTTTATATAGTTAGGCAAAATGTAACGAAGTTGATGAAAATTTAATATCATATTCTGTATACTCTTTCAAAGTTCGGGGTCAAATTTCAAATCAATTCACAATTGAAAATCCGTTTTACAAAGGGTTTTACAGAGAAAATAAGTGTAAACATTAAAAAATGTAACCAATATAATAATATTTTACACACAAGCAGATCATCAACAAACAAAAATATAGCAACAAAATTTGAAACGATTTACAATTTTTTTTTTGAAAATTTTTTTTGAAAAAAATAGTAGTAACAGTTATTTACATTCACTAAATTTACGTCTTTTATATTCTATTAGATGTTTCGTAACTATTTATATACATTTTTTTGTCTTTGGATCTCTGGAGAATTAATATCAAAGTTTTTAATATTTCCTGCATACTTTTGGTTGGGACTGTGCCTATAAAACATCCTTAAAAATATCATTATTTCTTCTCATAAAAAATACATGAAAAATTTTGTGCATTATAATTTTCTCTTAAAACTGACATACAAAACGGTTCTTTTTTCAAAAATGCTCTATTTTTTATATATTTGGTAATCTATCTATATATATAAATACAAATGTTCTGACTGACTCACTCACTCACTCACTCACTCACTCACTCACTCATCAACGCCCAGCCCAAACCCCTGAACCGAATTTTTACCAAAAGTATATGAAATAGGGGTAGAATTTTCCGGGGAGTTCCACTAAGAAGGGATTTTTAGAAATTCGAGCCCTAACGGGGTGAAAAGAAGTAAAATGTGTTTTCACGGATTCTTTAATATCGCTTAGCCTAAACCCCTGAACCCAATTTTTACCAAAAGTATATGAAATAGGGGTAGAATTTTCCGGGGAGTGCCACTATGTGTATAGTTTTTTGTTACCGATTTCCTGGAAACCGGTTTTTCTAATTTCTCTAATTTTTTGGGAATAAATTCACCGAATTTTAAAGAATTATAGATCAAACAGGGGTAGAATTTTCCGGGGAGTGTTATAAAGTGTATGATTTTTCGTTACCGATCTTTTTGGAAACCGGTACGGAAATTTTTTCAATTTTTCGAGAATTTATTGACCGAATCTTAAAGAAGTAGGGGTAGAATTTTACGGGGAGCGCCATGATGTGTATAGTTTTCGTTGCCGATCTTTTTGGAAACCGGTTTTTTTAATTTTTTAAATTTTTCGGGAAATAATTGATTGAATCTCAAAAAATTATACATGAAGAAGGAGTAGAATTTCTCGGGGAGTGCTATAAAATGTACTATTTTTTGTTACCGATCTTTTTGGAAACCGGTTTGGAATGACCGAATCTCAAAAAATTGTACATAAAGTAGGGGTTGAATTTCCCGGGGAGTGCTATAAAGTATATAATTTTTCATTACCGATTTTTTTGGAAGCAGGTAGAAGTTTGATGAATTTTTCGGAAAATAATTGATCGAATTTTAAAGAATTGTATATAAAACAGGGGTAGAATTTCCTGGGGAGTGCTATAAACTGTATAGTTTTTTGTTACCAATCTGAGAGAGAAAGAGAGGGAGGGGAAGGGAGAGGGAGGGAGAAAGAGGGAAAGAGAGGGACAGAGAGGGAGAGAGAGAGACAGAAAGGGAGAGAGAGAGAGAGGGAGAGAGAGAGGGAGAGAGAGAGAGAGAGAGAGAGAGAGAGAGAGAGAGAGAGAGAGAGGGAAAGAGAGAGAGAGATAGATAAATAGATAGATAGATATAATTTATTATGCCCAAGAAAAACTAAAGGGCAAAGATTAACAATACAAAAAAAAGAAAAAAGATAACAAAAGTGCATGCTCTCACTTGCACAAATCAGTTAAGTGTAGAGCACAACTTAATAGCAATTACAACAGTATACACTGTAAAAGAACTAGAACTAACGCAACTTAAAAATAGGAACAATGTAAGTACAGTTAAACTAAAACTAATATCAAGAATAAAACGCAATATAACTTACAAAAGCTGATAAGAGGGAAAGACACCATCAAAAGCCTCGCGCCAGCAATCGATATCATGCAACTTCACGTGCTAACAGATACGCTTTGAGAAGACCTTTGAAGGAGACAAATGAAGAAGCAGAGGTAATATTAATAGGAAGAGAATGCCAAAAATATATAGCTGAAAGATGAAAGGAGTTTCTATAGGTGGTAGTTCTATGGCAAGGAATTTGAAAGGTTTGGGATGCAACAAGACGGCGGTCAGATCTCCTCAACTGCGGATCAAGCAAAGCGAAATTGTCACGAAGATACGAGGGAGAGCGCATGTAAAGTATTCGAAACATTTGACAGCCAAGAAAGTATAACCTCCTGTTTTCAACTGTAAGCCACCCCAATTGTCGCCTGAACGGAGTAATATGTTCGTCACGCTTGAGATCAAATATAAAGCGAATGCAACAATTCACAAGTCTCTGTAACAAGGTGTTCAGTTCTTCAGTCAAACCATGATAGACTAGGCAGCAGTAGTCAATGTGCGGCATAATTAAAGCCAAAACCAGCCTTATCCTTAACCTTGTGGACAAAGAGTTTTTGTTAAACTTAAGCTTGTACAAAGAATAATGCACCTTTTGAGAGACATGCAAGATATGCTTTTTCCAGGATAGATTAGATGTAAAAATTACACCCAAATTCTTAGCTTCGTTTACAAAGGGTAAAGGCGTATGGTTAACAATAATAGGAGGTAAACAATGAGAGAGAGAGAGAGAGAGAGAGAGAGAGAGAGAGAGAGAGAGAGGGGAGAGAGAGAGAGAGAGAGAGAGAGAGAGAGAGAGAGAGAGAGAGAGAGAGAGAGAGAGAGAGAGAGAGAGAGAGAGAGAGAGAGAGAGAATTTCCCGGGGGGTGCTATAAAGTGTACTATTTTTCGTTACCGATCTTTTTGGAAACCGGTTCCGAATGACCGAATCTCAAAGAATTGTACATAAAGTAGAAGTTGAATTTACCGGAAAGTGCTATCAAGTATATAATTTTTCGTTACCGATCTTTTTGGAAAGAGACTATTTGTGTGTCTTAATACACATGTTCTTCGGGGCAAAGCCCGACGGGGCATGCTAGTATATATATATATATTTTTCTTCATTATATGTTGAGCGCGCGTATATATGCGAATATATAAATTTATACATACATATATTTCTTTTTGCTTTATACATATAAATGTTACAGAAAGATGTGATCTACATTTTTCGAGTTTAGTGTGAAAACTATCATTTTCTAGATAATTGTATTCTATATTTTCATACCATGATCGCGCGTCGTAATAAGCTCTGTTTAGTTTTTCAACTCTGAAGCTAAACCTGCTGTATAAGGCGTGTTGCACAAATCAAAATTGTTTTTAGCTAATTGCAGGTTCAATTAGCCTTAACTATATGAATCTGACTACATTCCTCAAAATCACTTTTAGCATATGTACTCCATATTTTATATTGAAAAGTGTCTCACGTTCAAGAAGTAATATTTATTGACGTATAATATAGACTTATATTGTATATATTACATTGCGCTTCTTCTAAAAATGATTACATCTTCTAAATCGTTCAGATACAACAAGTTTATACACACTCACACAATCCAGATGTACAGACTACGTTCAACGCTGTTTCAATTTTATTTATACTTTCTAAATTATTAGGCCGTTTTAAAATAAAAAGAAATTTAGATACGTTTCTAAATGTCGATGATATGCAGAGTGCAGACCCATATTCGTGGGTTATGTGTGGAGAGTATGTGTGCGTGCATGCGAATGGAATTTGTACGTAGGAGAAATTGTTCTAGCAGAGAAAATCAATCTATACATTTATTTTTATAAATAAAATACACATGTGTACAAAAATATATTGAAAACATTTAATATTTGATATAACATTTAATATATTGAAAACATTTAATATTCGAGCCAGCGCTTATACATAAAATTACAATCGCATTCTAAGAATGCAGCTATCAGTATCAACAGCATCCATGTTTATTCTCATTGATCTCTAAAAAAAGATATCCGCTATAAGAACTATTACAGTTAAAGAACGAATTCTGAAATATCTAGGCTATTAACTGAAATTGAATTGGATTGCAATAATACTAACAGTTTATATATATATATATATATATATATATATATATATATTATATATCATATATCTATATATATAAGTCACGTCTGTCTGTCTGTCTGTCTGTATGTACGCGAATTACTCATTCGTTAGTGGACCAAATTTTTACCAAAAGCATATGAAATAGGGGTAGAATTTTCGGGAGATGAAAATGTCGCGGCCAATTTTTTGCTACCGATTTTCTGGAAACTTATTTTTCTAATTCTTCTAATTTTTTGGGAAATAATTGACCGAATTTTAAAGAATTATATATGAAATAGGGGTAGAATTTTCCGGGGAGTGATATAAAATGTATAATTTTTTGTTACCGATTTTTTTGGAAACCGGTTACAAAATTTTTCCAATTTTTTGGAAATTAATTGATTGAATCTTAAAGAATTATATGAAGTAGAGGTAAAATTTTCTAGGGAGTGCTATAAAGTGTATTATTTTTCGTTACCGATCTTTTTGGAAGCCGGTGAAGCCGTCAGCTGACTCGCAGCTCACGAACCCTGCCGCGAAGAAGAGGAAGCCGGAAATCCGGAGTGTAAGGAAGCTCGACAAGCCTCTCGCGATAAAGGATAGGAGAGAGGACAATCGCGAGAAGGACCAGGTCAAGATAACGCCCAGACTAAAAGCGGCGTTACAGGACATATACCTGCTAACGAAACAACCGGAGTAAGGTCTCGACGGAGGCCCAAATGTAAATACGTTCAATTAGAATTAAGATAGTAATAAGTATAACCAGCAAGGGCAGTAATAAGACATACGCGAGGCCAAATCCTAAAATTCCCGTGGATTCATAATCCCATTTCAGTTTGAATTTCGTTCCTTTATATTATTACGCGGATAAATCGTTTTGTTTAAATAGGTTACGTTACCGGTGCATTAAACAACTTTCAGTTGATATTGTGTTTATTTAAGTTTTGGGTTTTGAGTTATTATTTGTTGATAAATAAAAGATAAATCATTTATTTCGCTATACCCGAATAAATAAAATAAATATGATTAAGTTACAAATTTTAGTTACCAAGTATACACAACAGTCGACATTAAAAGGTTAAATTACCGACGCGAAGAATAGCACATAGCTTGGTTGACCACTCATGGTAAACAGGGTACGGTGTTACCATCTATGGTAACCACGACGAGCATAGATTTCGAAACAGAATAGAAGTGGCGTCGAAATAGTAGTTTACCACCGAGACGGTAAGTGCCGACCGCGACATACGCAAACCAAAAACCGAGCAATCGCCGCGACGCGCAACAGCGAAATTAGGAGCCACGGTAAGGATGGCTATGGTTCCGGGAGCTACGAAAGCCGGAAGCAAAAACCAACATGACCATCTCGTTCCTCTCCCTCTGAAACGTGGGAATCAATCGCGATAAAACAAAATTCATGTATAGTTTGTAATAGACAATGGCCATCGGTACATGGCTAGAGTATAAAACAAACCAAGGGACCCGGAATCGGGCGACTCATGGAATACGAAATAAGAAGAGGTCACGTAAGGGACCTGATGGACAAAACCCCGCTACGATGGGTGGAGGCGCCAAACGAATGACCACCCACGGAAGAGTATACTGGCCAACCGATATGGCAAGTGAGCGTAACGGGCGCACCGGCGAGCGCATGGACGCGAGTCCTGGTCCTGGCACTAGAATAAGCGAAAAAACGCGATATAAGGTCAGTGGTCAGGCGGAGGTCAATATTTGACCGACCACGCATGTGTTACGGGAATGAATACGCGCGAAGGGCGAAACTCTGATCCACGCGAGTAACATGAGTAAAGATCGAGAACGTTCGATCAGAGTTCCGCTTGGTAACAGGAAACTTCGAGAAGGAATGTGAATATCATGTAAAATGTCAAAATTGATTTCCCCAGAATTTTATATCAAAAGAATCTCTTATTGCTGAAATTTTTGGTGATAGAATCACCATGGAACAGATTAAAGAAAATCCAGATCGAACTATTCTTTGTCCTAAGAATGAGGATACATTCAAAATTAATGATGAAATTCTTTGTCTAATGGAAGGAGAAGAAAAAGAGTATCTCTCAATTGACTCTATTGTAAGTGATGATCCACAAGAGCAATTGAATTTTCCAACTGAGTTTTTAAACTCTCTGACACCTTCTGGAATGCCAGTTCATCGACTTAAAATAAAAGTCAGTGCTATAATAATCCTATTAAGAAATTTAAATACTAAAAAAGGACTCTGTAATGGCACAAGATTTATTGTTACTAATTTGAAAAATAATCTAATTTATGCAGAGGTTCTAACTGGTCCTGCTCGAGGACAGATTGTCTTTATTCCAAAGATGGATTTAATTACAAGTGATTTGGAACTGCCATTTAAGTTTAAACGAAGACAGTTTCCTATTCGAGTGTCATTTGCTATGACAATCAATAAATCACAAGGACAAAGTTTAGAAAAAGTTGGAATTTATTTGCCACATCCTGTATTTGCTCATGGTCAACTTTATGTGGCATTTTCTAGAGCAACCAGAAAGGAAAGTGTAAAAATTAAGATTGATGAATTAAGCAATCAAGACATCTAATAGAAGGAAGTAAAAAATGTTTTACAAAAAATGTAATATACAGAGAAATTTTGTAAATTGAAAAATTATAAAATTGTATAAATAAATAATATAATAATTAAAATGTTAATAAAATATACATTTAAAAATTTTAAAATAAATTACATGAAAAATTATAAATATTAAAATTGTAAAAGTAATTTTACAAATCTATCTATATAAGTCACGTCTGTCTGTCTGTCTGTTTGTATGTACACGAACTACTCATTCGTTAGTGGACCAAATTTTTACCAAAAGTATATGAAATAGGGGTAGAATTTCCCAGGGATGAAAATGTGTAGTTCGCGGACAGACGGACGGACGGACAGACAGACAAACAGTAGCGTTTTATATAATAGTATGAGATGATAATTCCCGCGCGAAGCGCGGGCCGAAACGCTAGTTTAATTATAAAATATGATCGACATATCAAGGAAGTAAAAAATAATAGAAGGAAGTAAAAAATGTGGTAAATATCTATAAAAGGTCAAACCTCACCGATGACCTTGACCTTGACATATGTTGTCAAGGTCACCCTCCTGAGTGACCTTCAAAAGATTTTAGCCGGCGGTCATTGTTCATTAAAAAGTTATAAACAAAAAAAGTTTGAAAAATATAGCAGCTATTTTGAGTACTAATAGACATAAATAATTGATATTTATGTCGAAATAGTATATGTATGAACGAAGGAAAATTATTTAAAGCAGTGAATTGTTGATATATTGAAAGGAAAGTTATTTAAAGTAAAGAATAGAGACATAGGTTAGTTGACGCGCTTTAAACACTTAAATACTTTTAAAGCGCGTCACTGGCTTTACGCAACATCTCACCTATTTTTTTCACCGATTTCTGAAATTTGACCCGCGCGGAGCGCGGGCGACAATGTTTGTGTAGGTAAAGCGCGCCACGAACCCATGTGACCACAGGGGGGCGACAGTAAACCTAGGAGTGTCGACATATTTATTAGTCATTTATGCCTTCCAATACTCAAAATAGCTGCTATATTTTTCAAACTTTTTTTGTTTATAACTTTTTAATGAACAATGACCGCCGGCTAAAATCTTTTGAAGGTCACTCAGGAGGGTGACCTTGACAACATATGTCAAGGTCAAGGTCATCGGTGAGGTTTGACCTTTTATAGATATTTACCAAAAATGTTTTACAAAAATGTAATATACAGAGAAATTTTATAAATTTAGAATTATAAAATTGTATAAGTGAGTAATATAATAATTAAAATGTTAATAAAATATATATTTAAAAATTTTTATATAAATTATATAAAAAATTATAAATATTAAAATTGTAAAAGTAATTTTATAAATAATAATTAATCGCAAACTACTTCCACATTTATGGGCCGATTCTCTCGAATTTGGTACCAAAATGCAAATTTTTCGGGGATGAAAATGTCGCGACTTTTTTTGTTTTACGCCTCTCCCCCCTACTCATCCACGCACAAAACATACACACCTATATAACGCGCACACACACGCCTGAATTATATTAATACTAGATGCTTGGCCTGCGCTTCGTGCGGGCTCAGAATCTATTACTTCGAAAATCGGTTTTTTAAATTTTTTAGAGAGAGAGAGAGAGAGGGAGTGATATGTGAAATTGTCAACTTATAAAGTTGTCTTTAAATAAACGTGAAATATACTTTATAGTATATTTACACACTAAGAAAACATGAAATAAACGTGAAATATACTATAGTATTCGACGATGTCAAGTAAATCAGACGAAAAATACATTCAATTCATTCACACATCACTCTCTCTCTCTCTCTCTCTCTGAAAAATTTAAAAAACCGGTTTCCAGAAACCGGTAACGAAAAACTATACACATCATGGCACTCCCCGGGAAATTCTACAACTATTTCATATACTTTTGGTAAAGATTCGGTCCACTAACGAAGAGATTCGATCAATTATTTCCCGAAAAATAAAAAAAACCGGTTTCCAAAAAAATCGGTAACAAAAACCGTACACATCATGGCAATTCCCGGAAAATTCTACCCCTACTTCATATACAACTTTTTGCGATTCTGTCAATTAATTCCCGAAAAATTGGAAAAGTTTCTAATACCGGCTTCCAAAAAAATCGGTAACAAAAAATTATACACTTTATAGCACTCCCCGGAAAATTCTACCCCTATTTGATCTATAATTCTTTGAGACTTGGTTAATTATTTCCCGAAAATTTGAAAGAATTAGAAAAACCGGTTTCCAGAAAATCGGTAACGAAAAACTATACACGTCATGGCACTCCCCGGGAAATTTTACCCCTACTTCATATACTTTTGGTAAAGATTCGATCCGCTAACGAATGATTAGTTCGCGGACAGACGGACGGACGGACAAACAGACAAACAGTAGCGTTTTATATAATAGAATGATATGATAATTCCCGCGCGAAGCGCGCGCCGAAACGCTAGTATATATATATGTATATATATAATCGCAGGTGGTGATTGTTATAGCAATCTACAAAGTTTTCACGATGTTTTGCGGAGATAATGGTCTCGCTACCGTTAGATCTAAACATGGTCCCGCTGCTGCAATAAGCGGAACCGCCAAACAACAATCGCAGTCTTCCGTGCTAGTTTCATTTATTCGGAGAATCCTGTCGTACGGCCGCAAAATGCCATCGCATGGTCCCCCAGGTCGCAAACGATTTATGTAAACTCCACGTTCATAAAGGCCATCCGATACCGAGAAGCCAAAATCTTCATAGACTGGGTCTTTATGAAGTGACACATGTACTATTTGTTGAGACCTGTTAGAACCACTGTTGCGTTCTTGTGCCCTGAATTTTATAATAGAAGAGAAAACGTTACACGAATGAATAATTGCTGTTAAAAAAAATCTTGATTGTTAGCTAATTAATTTTGATACCCCGAATAAGATGGTATTGATAAATCTAATTGTCCACTGTCCGTAGAGGCGGTATCCCAAAGTCTCAATATTTCCGGCATGGTACCACTACTGTCTCCCAGCTCACCCCAAGAATCTACTGCGCTGTCCACGCTAGGAAGACTCTCTCTGCCTGAACGTAACGCACCATTCGGAAATTGCGCCTGGACCGTATCGCTTCTCACGCTGGGCTCTGTGCAATAATCTCTGCAAAAATCTTCTTTTAGACCTTTTTACACCGAGATTTTTTGGAGTAGTTACCCTTTAACTCTTTGAATTCCAAAATTTTATATTTGCTCTTGTTTTCTATTACAATTATTTGATAACAGATTGAAATAGATTTTTTTTTTCATTAAAGACTGATGGACATATTTAAGATTTTCTTAAGTATGTTGCATTTAGAAACACTTTAGATTTTCGAAAAATTTGTTAAAGTTAAGTAAAAAAAGATTATTTTAATATAATTTGTCATTCTACAGCTATTACCGGAAAAAATTTATTTTACTTAAAATTAAATATATTATGTTAAAATTTTCAACTATTAAAAGAATAATTTTATTATGAACTATTCATCAACTATTATGAATTAAGTTAGCAAGATTTTTATGATCAAATATTGAATCTATTATAAAAAGTGTTTTGTAATTTGCACTCATTAATCACATAGATCCTAGAGTAAAGACCCAACTTTATAAAAAATTTAATTTTTTAACCTAGTTTATTAGTAACTTTGTTTATACTTTTTTATATCACTCTTTGTTTCTCGTTTGTACCTCAAAAGGCTGTACTTCCGAAAACGTCCGTGCTCAGATTTAGGTGAAACTTTGTAAATAGGTTCCTTTTAGATAGAAAACACACATACCAAAAGGATTTTTTGCGACTCCAAAGTTTAGCAACTTTTTAAACATTTTTAACTTGCTACCTCCGCGCATACATTTTCCACGCGAAACAAACTAAAACAGCTCTCAAGTAATGTAAACAACCATAAAGTCATACACAAAGTACAAATATATTAATTTGTTGCTTCTGCGTATACATTTTCCACGCGAAACGAAGTGCCACATAAGTTTAAAACTTTCCATGCGTGAAAAGCTCACGCGCATGTATGTACTTTGGAGGCACATATGTGTCTAGTTTAATAATAGTGGAACCCCCCCGCAGGGAGGCGGAACTTACTGCCTTCACGCATACACTTTTCGGACGAGGTTCACCCCCACCTCCCCTCTTGCTTTCGGGGGAGGTGCGGTAGCCCCTTCCTCGCTTACGTGTGTACTGTTTATACACACACAATTGAAGTATTATTTAAAAATTCATATTAACTTTCCACGCATGAAAAGTTCACGCATACGGGATGGGGAGGCGAAGCCTCCTATGTAGGTTAGTTGACGGCTTTAAACACTTTAAATACTTTTAAAACGCGTCACTAACCTACATAGGTTATATATATATTTTTTTATTTATTTTGTATATAATAGTATATTGTGCACCAAGGGGCGAAAGTAGCGTTTTTCAGACGAGTGTGAAGTTTGTCGCCCGAGCCTTCGGCTCGGGCGGCAAATCACACGAGTCTGAAAAAGCTTTCGCCCCGAGGTGCACACGATATTTTTCACAACACCTCTTTACGGAAATGTTCGACTTTTGAATGCCTGTAGAGTGTATGCGTTTGATGCTCCATTCACACAGTTTATACGCGCGTGTAGGGTAGACCGGGGACAAAAGTAACAGGGTACAGTTGTAACATCGTGAATATTTCTTAAACTATAAAAGGTACGTGTGTGGGACCGCGAGGCGAGATTCGCTAGATGAAGCGGCATTTGTTCCTTATTTCATTGCCGCCCCTCGCGGAACGTGCACGTGTGCAGAAGAAGAAGTTACTTTTTTCCTTCCTAAAGTAAGTTTTCTTACGTGCATAAAATCTGAAATACTTTTTGTTCTTTATGCCGAAGGTATAAGGTTTTATTTTTATATGTTTTAGTGATTATCTATGTTGATGATTTGCATAACACGATTGACTTTCATCCAGATATTTATGTAAAAAATTTACTTCGAATCATAAAATATCATTAGGGGACAATTGTAACATCAATGCATATTAATATTAGATTTATATTTATAATATTATAAATTTTTTATGTTTATGTTAGAAGGAAAGACAGAGAGAGAGCTTATTTCTGTTTTTTTTTTATTTTATTATGGTTAATTTTTTAAATATATATGATTATATAAAGTCTTTCAGTTGAGAAAACAGTATTATTTGTTTTTGTTTGCTATAATGTAAAAAAATACTAATATTTTCATGTAACAAATTATTTTATCATTAAATTCGTAAGATTGATTAATTAAACCTTACTAAATAACCATTAATTTGTTTATAAATGATGTGGTACAATCGTCCCCTCCTGCTGTTACAATTGTCCCGGGGGTTGGGACGGTTGTAACAGTATTCCTCATATTCTTTAAACAATAATAACTTTTTTCCTAGTTACATTACTGAATTCAGCACAAGATAATTTTGTAGTTAAATAAATTCTACATCTAAAGGTACAGGTCTTTTTTACGTAGATATTATATTTTAATTGTTATAAAATCTTAAACTCAAAGTGTTACTTTTGTCCCCGGTCTACCCTAGTTAAATAAAAAGAGAAAAAGAGAGTGATGTGGGGTCCAGAGACGAAGCCCTGGTGGGGTCCAGGGGCAAAGCCCCTGGGGGGGGGGTGTGGGGGGCAAAGCCTCCCACATAAAAAAATAAAATTAAAATAAAATTAAAATAAAATATATATTTATAAATAATTTTAATTTTAAAATAACAAAAAAATTTCCAAAAAATGTAAAAAATAGAATTTTTAGAATATAAATATATCATTAGACTCGTGAAAATGTCAATAAATTAATAGACGGCGATACGAGTCAAGGGCGGTGCGCAAATAGAGAATTAATAGTTACAGAAGTAACGAATTAAAATGTATATACGTATATACATATATTCCAACTTAATAAACTGCGCGCCGATTATTTGTCGGACTTGAAACACAGCTATCATTGGAACATTAATACCTTTTCCTCCCCGGAATTAAATCTACACGATTTAATTATTTAAAAAACTGTAAAGAAATTATTGCGAAAAATATTATAATGTTCCAACGATAGCTGTGTTTCAAGTCTGACAAATAATCGGCGAGCAGTTTATTAAGTTGGAATAAATGTATATACGTATATACATTTTAATTCGTTTTACTTCTGTAACTATTAATTCTCTATTTGCGCACCACGTACCGCGCTTGACTCGTATCGCCGTCTATTAATTTTTGGAATATAATTAAAGAATATAATTTTTACAAAGAATAAGCATTAATTAGTGAATTTAATATTTACACTACAATTTTGGAATTGAAAGATTGGATTATATCCTCTATTTTGTATTTTAGATGTTGATTCAGATGAATCTTCAGTCATGATACAGCCAGCAAGCAGAGTTGGAAACGTTACTCCAAAAAAGTAACTCGTTACCGTTACCGTTATTTTTTGTAAAAAGTAACTCGTTACCGTTACTCGTTACTAATTTTAAAAAGTAACGCGTTACCGTTACCGTTACTACAAAAGTAACGATTCGTTACTTTTTCGTTACTTTTATGTAACACTAAAATTAAAATATTTAAAAACAATTTTAGAGAGTTTGAGTCGTTAGTGAATAATTAAAAATTAACAGAGATATTGTAAGCGACCCAACTGGCCAAATTTTATTGATCTAAAACGCTACGTTTCGACCGTGGATCCGGTCCTTTTCAAGCGCAAATACGTATAACGTATACACCTCTCACAAATATCGATTAGTCAGGCATAATGCCCTAACTACACCGAATCTTTGTGAGAGGTGTATACGTGTTTGCGCTTGAAAAGGAACGGATCCCCGGTCGAAACGTAGCGTTTTAGATCAATAAAATTTGGCCAGTTGGGTCGGTTACAATATCTTTGTTATTTTATTTTAAAATATTTAACTTTAAAATTAAGTTATTTAATAATTAATAATCCCAAGAGCCTTAACTGCGTAACGCCGGAAAATATGCTAGAAGGAAATAAAAGTTTATAAAGAACATACAAAATATTTATTGTTTAAAATTTTTACTTTTCAACTTAAAAGAAATATATATATTAATACTAATTTGAAATTAGTAATTTCTTAGTGAAAATAAACGTTGCACTTATAATTGCACATATAATTACGTGAAGTACGTCACACTAATCACATTAATAGGGAGTTTTTGCAATACCGTAATTAATTTGGTACTTTAGTTGTATTCTTCTTTTATAATCCTGAAAAGATAAACATTTTATTATTAACTCATAAAGAATAAAATATATATTAAGGGCTCTCAGATATATCACTTTTCTTTATAGGCTTTCTTTGTAACTTATAAAATATAATAAACTTTTAATACTTATTGCTTATTGTTAGATACCTTTATAAGAGTTACAATAAACTTGTACATATCACCACAAATTTTTATTTATTTTTAGAAGAAGTTGTTGTTCCATTGTGTCATCATTAAGACGGCCTCTTTGTGGCGTTAGTACAAAACCTCCACAACTAAATAATCTTTCAACTGATGCACTACTGGGAAGTGGCGTGTTGTATTTAATAAAAAATTTTTTAAGTTTTGAATAATTGTGCAACAATTCAATATTAGTGTTATTTGATTTTAAAAAGTGTTGCAATTCTTCTTCATCAGGTTGTGGTTTTTGGCGAAAATCAAAAAAATTATCATCGGGATCAGCAGTTTGTTTAGTAAGATCTCGATCTGGAGAATTTCGTTTGATTGAATTCCCATTAAATCTTCTAAGTAATTTGCAGCAAATTTCTTTTTGCTTCCAGTCAACCAATTTAATTTAAACTTTGGATGTAGACAAGCTGCAATTATTAGTTTTTTTTTCTCGTACAATGTAGAGAATCTGAAAGTAGTTATAGTATGGAATGTAATATTAGTTTTTATTATTAACATTTTTTTATTATTTTTTTAAATTACTAAATTTAATGGATATATAATTACCTATTTCATTATTTAAAAACTTAACCATTATATTGTTGTAAATATTATTTATTTATTTGCTGTTATTTACTCATTTTAATTTATTATTTATTAAATGTAGAAAAATTAGATCATACATCATTCTTATGTAAATATTTAATTATCTCTGTATATTACTTGGAACTTACTACTAAATGTATTTGCATGCATAATTTGAATTTCTCTCGTGATATTATATTATATCTCACTGAAGAAAACTCAAAACGTATGAGTTAAAGTCGAAGCGTATGTAACAAATAAAGCATATAATTCTTTATGACCTAATTCTTTTGCAGTTGATTAATCGCCGAAATATTGTGTTGATTTTTTTATAAAGTTTATTATTTATTGCATTATTTCTCATACCTTTTAGTTAATCCTTCTTGAATAGAAGTAAGTAGTGAATGACACTGTGTAATAACTCCCTCCGCGCTTAAATTTTTTAACTTTTCTTCTAAAGTGCTTAAGACTGGTAACAAATACCCCATATACATGCCATTTTCACTTTGCAAAATATCCAACGCACGTGCCAAAGGTTCCATTACCTTGAAAATTAACATTAAAATATATACATCTTTTTAATTATTTATACACACAAATAATGTATATAAAATAGATTGGTGTTGAATTTGGCAATGATTGGTGAAGAGGTTACCAATTTTTGCCTAAAAAGTGTACAAGTCATACATGTAATCTTATATATAAGGTATCCTTAAAGGGAGGTTGTTTTGAATTTGGCGAAGATTAGTGAAAAGGTTACCGATTTCTGTCTAAAAAATGTAGGTAGACCGAGGCAAATCGGATTACTAATTAGCACAATAAAATAGCTCGTTTAAAATAAAAAAAATACTAACGAAAATTGTCTTAAAACTTATATTAATCCGATTCGCCTCAATCTACCCTAATTTATTTGATGGATAGAGTATCATTAAAAAAAGATTGTTATTTAATTTGGCGAGGGTCGGTGAAGGGATTACCGATTTCTACTTAAAAAGTGTATAAGATGTACATGTAATTTTATAGGGTAACTGGGGTGAATATGCCACACTTAAAAAAAATATGATTTTTTTTCTATTTCTTTTTCTTTTTGAGATATCTTTGCATACTGGTCTTCTTTTTCCTTCTTTTATCTGTTATGTACATATGGTTTTAATGAAAAATTTTGATTGTTTACTATCAAAAAGAAAGAAATACAAAAGTGTTGCAAAGTGGGAGTAATATGCCACATGGGAGTAAAATGCCACATAGTATGGGGTAATATGCCAAATATACAAACATGTATAGTAATCTAACTTTAGAAGAAGAAGAAAAAATTATTGGCCAAAATTATAAAATCCTAAAAAGTGGCATTGTCATACTGTATTTACTCCATAAAAATAAAAACTATAATACTGACAGAAAGTAAGTAAAACTTGGGCAAAACGTCAGATATAATATTTTTAACAATTTCACAGTATTTATAACAACGCTCATAGCCGTAGCTTTGTTAAACATAACGAGTGGCATATTCCTTACACTGGCATATTCACCCCAGTCACCCTGCCCTATAGAGTATTATTTAAAAAAAGTTGTTTTGAATTTTACGAGGTGAAAGGGTTATCGATTTCTGCTTAAAAAGTGTGTAACAATTTCTGCTTTAAAAATGTGTAAGTTATTTGATGAATGGATAAAATATCATTTAAGAAAGGTATTGAATTTGGCAAGGATCGGTGAAGGAGTTACCGATTTTTGCTTAAAAAGTTACTTGTATTAGTTATACATGTAATTTTATATAAAGTATCATTAAAACAAGGTTGGTATTAAATTTGGCGATAATCGATAAAAAGATTCTTTCTTCATATTAAATTTTTCAAAATTTTAAATGCCTTTAACTCAAGAACTGATCGTCTAAATCTTAAAGAATTATATATGAAATAAGGGTAAAAAAGACTGAAGAATAAAATAATAAAAATAAGAATAAAATGAATAATAAAATTAGAAATAGTCCAATATTTCAAAATTTACAAAAGTTAGAACAACCATGGGCATTTCTAAAAAAATTCAAAATTTTATAAAGGAAGAACCTTTTTACCGATTAATGATTATCGCCAAATTCAATACCAACCTTCTTTTAATGATACTCTATATAAAATTACATATACAACTTATACACATGTAACTTTTTGAGCAGAAATCGGTAACTCCTTTACTGATCATCGCCAAATTCAATATCTTCCTTAAATAATATTGTATCCATCAAATAACTTGCACATTTTTTAAGCAAAAATCGATAACCCTTTCATCGACCCTGGCAAAATTCAAAACAACTTTATATTAATGATACTCTATATAAAATTACATGTACATCTTATACACTTTTTAAGCAAAAATCGGTAATCTCTTCACCGATCCTCAAAAAATTCAAAATTTTATAAAGAAAGAACTCTTTTACCGATTATTAGATATACCGATAATCAACCAAATCTTAAAGTATTATATATGAAATAGGGGTAGAAAAGACTGAAGAATATAATAAAATTAGAAATAGCCCAATATTTAAAAAAGAACCCTTTTACCGATCATCGCCAAATTCAATACCAATCTTCCTTGAATGATACTCTATCGATTAAAAAAAAAACAGCCCGATATCTCAGTATTTGCGGAAGTTACAGCAACCACGGACATTTCTAAAAAAATTTGCCACATATGTACACACATACATACGGACACCTTTTTTTAATGCAATATTTCGACATTTTAGAACACTCTGAACATATTAGCATCAAAAACTCAAAAAACAATTTTTTTGTTTCTTCTACCCCTATTTCATGTATAATTCATTGAAATTTGGTTGATTAGATCCAACTTTATACGCAATTAAAGGTTCATATACGAAAATCACGAAAACAAAGCTTCCTCTATGAGGAAGCAAAATTAAATAATTATAAATAATAACTAGTAAAATTTGTTAATTTGTATGCAATATTTCGTCCTTACCTGACAATACTCTTCTAGGAATGTTATTTCGTTATCGGTCAGTCTTTGCAAGCTACAGTGATCCAGACATGCGTTTATATTTTCTGGATTATGTTTCAGGAGGTTTACGAGTTGAGATACGCAGTCAAACGTAGAATTCCATCTATTAAAATAAGAAATTAATGAGTTGGGAAAGTTATGTTATTATTTTTAAACACTAATTTTAATATTTATTATTATTATGAATAGAAGCAATAGAATAGTATATTGTGCACCAATGGGCGAAAGTAAGCGTTTTTCAGACGAGTAAGGCTCGGACGGCAAATCACACGAGTCTGAAAAAGCTTTCGCCCCGAGGTGCACACAATATTTTTCACAATATCTTTATGGAAAGTTCGACCTCCATGCCTAGAGAGAGGCGAGAGTGGCCATTTCACGCCAGGACGGCTAGGGAGGAAAGTGGTTACTTAGTTACTTTCGTCCCGCTAATGCCGTCTTGGCGTGAAATTGGTCACTTTCGCCCCTCTCTACAGGCATGGAAAGTCGAACTTTCCGTGGAGGTGTTGTGAAATAGTATATTGTGCACCAATGGGCGAAAGTAGCGTTTTTCAGACGAGTAAGGCTCGGACGGCAAATCACACGAGTCTGAAAAAGCTTTCGCCCCGAGGTGCACACGATATTTTTCACAATATCTTTACGGAAAGTTCGACCTCCATGCCTAAAGAGAGGCGAGAGTGGCCATTTCACGCCAGGACGGCATAGCGGAACGAAAGTAACCACTTTCCTCCCTATATAGGGCGGAAAGTGATCACTTTCGTCCCGCTAAACAGGGACGAAAGTGGCCACTTTCCGCCCTAGGGAGGAAAGTGGTTACTTTCGTCCCGCTATGCCGTCCTGGCGTGAAATTGGTCACTTTCGCCCCTCTCTACAGGCATGGAAAGTCGAACTTTCCGTGGAGGTGTTGTGAAAAATTATTTCTTACCTTGTAACAACAGGAGTTTTTAAATAAACACCACATATTTCTTTTATCTTATCGGCTGTTTGTGTTGATTGATTTTGTTTGTTCCAAAGTTTAGTTAATTTTGCGAATACTGTTCTGTACCTTCTTTTGTATAATATACTACTTTTCAAGGCCGTTTCTGAATCTTTAACAGCGATCAGATTCAGTAAATGAGCAACACATCTGTGATGTGCAGGAAGTGTAATCACGTCTTCTAATTCTATATTACTATCTTTATCTTCTTCTTCGTTCATTATTAATAAATCACTCAGGTTGTGAAATTCTGTTATAGAATCATTATCATCATCATCATCATTATCATCATCATCTTTCTGGAAAATCCTAAGAAATATGATTTTTCTATTAGTATGTTAAAACAAATTTCTTTTGCTATAAACATATACTAAATAGTGCAAAAAAATATATTAAAATGTGTATATTGAGTATAAAAAAATTACCGAAACGCTTTGACAAAGTTGGACCCACTATCAGTAATGGTATTCTAGAAAGATGGAATTAATAGCTTTAGCTATAATGTCATAAGTGTGCCTTCCTTTTATCCGACGACAAGCCAGCGCAGCTGATTCTCTTTTTAAAGTTGTTTTATCAATCCAGTGAACCGTTACACCTAAATAGCTTCTACAAAAACATTCAAATATGTCAATAAAAAAAGTAAAACCAGGCATTTTTTAACATTGTAATATCAATATTAATATAAAATTTTTAGATTAAATATAAAAATTATACATAAAAAATATAAAGTATATATACATATAAATAACCTTTTCATTTTACTCCATAAATCTGCTGTAGTCGATACGAATTCTACTTCAGCTAATTTGTTTTTGAGAGTCGTTTTCATTTCACAAAATGCTTGTTGAAGTTTCACTTTTACTGTTTTTCTAGATAATATTCGAATAGACGATGGCAGTCCATTTCTTACTAAGTTAATAAATGTCGGACTATCTACAATCGAGAGGGGCTGTAGATCTTGAATAATAAATTGCAATATATATTTATCCATTATGTTTTGGGTTATTGCGAATTTGCCAGAACCCCATTTTTCCAATCTTGGTTGTTTACTTGTATTGCAATCATCGGCCATATCCTCATTTCGTCGTTTTAAAAGAGAACTTTTTGCTTTCTGAGCTTTCTCTATATTTTGTAGATATTGTGGGTGTCTTGCCTAATTCATAATATATTAAATAAAATATTAGCATGTTATATTAAAAAACTAAAATATAAATAAAATACAAAATAACAAAATTTCAAAAATAACAATTTTGTGAATCTTTTGATATGTGCAGTCACTGCAGTCATAATATATAATATTGAAATTTAAAATATAATATATATATAATATATATGTAATTAAAGAAATAAAACTTACTTTTATATGTTTCTTTAAATTTGCCGATGAGCTTTTATTAGCCTGGATGATTTTTTCACCTACGCAAAGCTTGCAAGAAAATGCGAAGTTGTTTTCCTTATCCTTACTAAAAGCGGGTCGAAAAGTAAATATTTCGGAGAATGCCGGCCATGGCATTTTTTCGTTTGATGATGTTTGTTCACTCGATGTATTGCCGTCATTGCCGACATTGTCGTTTAAAGTGTTTACATTTATCTCACTCGAGCTTGTACTCGCGTTTGTATTCATTTCAGTCTTCAAGCAGGCACAAATAGCGCGCAGGCACAACAAAAAAACAAGGGGAAAAAAAGTCAAAAAAGTATATATGTATATGTATGTACATGAGTTCGCGCACTGACATGTTTCGACTAGTTAGAAGGGTATACTTTAAGCAAACGAATAGCGAACAGCGATTAACGAATTTCGAAGAAATGTACGTTAGAATTTAGAATTAATGCGAGTTAATTCGTTAACGTTCACAATTCTCGAATTCGCTGTTCGCTCACTAAATTTACAACTATACTATATACGCAGTATACGCACCTTTTTTAACCACTTCGTTCACTTCTCACTTCTCACTTTCTTAACCACTCTCACCAAATGACGATCAGTCGATCACGCACGGATCAACGCGGAATATAGCCACGGTAAATACGGAATACAGCCCCAGATTGAGATTATACAAAATACAAAATACAGTCTCGGCGAATACGGAATGGAATACAGCACCGTTGCACAGCGGAATACGGTATACGCGCGTTCTTTATCAAGGGTCTAGCCCACTGTAGCCAACTGTTTCTTTCCACATGGCTTTCTAACAATCACTGATCATGTACAATTGTAGACATCGATAAACGCTTATAGCTCCTTCTCAGTGACCATAGACAATAGACATACACTTGACTTATAATAAACTGAGCTTGAGCATTCCCATTGGAGGAGCTGAGGCCGCTTCAGTAATAGTAATTCAGTATGACACCTTTTATAGAGTTCGCGATCAGCACGGGATAATTAAAGTAAAATAGAAAATAGAAATAAGAAATAAATAACTAAAGCATTGACGAGTTACCATTAAAGACCGACAATCTTACGGGAGTTAGTGTGCGACTTGAAAAATTACTTATGGTAACTGGTAACTCTGGTAACTCATGTGATAAGTCCTGTGTCCTGTTTTATCTTTCACGTGATATTTAATGTATGCCATGATAATAAATTTATCTTCAAAACAGCCAAAACGATTGATAATGTCAGCACTCTTCAGTTATCGACGGGCCTCTGGGGCCCCTTTGGTTAGTCTGAGTTAGTCATGAAAACCCAGGGTTGTCGGTCTTTAAAGTAACGATAAAAGTAACGGTTGAATTCGTTACCGTTACCGTGAAAATGTAACGACGTTACCGTTACCGTTACATACAGAAAAAAGTAACGCTCGTTACCGAAAAAAAGTAACGGTAACGGTAACGGCGTTACAAGTAACGCGTTACTTCCCAACTCTGCCAGCAAGCGACACAAGTCAACACAAACGTCGTTTTATCTTTCTTTTTTGGCAATGAGTAACAAAGACAAAACGACACTTGTGTCGACTTGTCACTTGCTGGAAAGCTTCCTATATATGTTTTAAGATTTGCCCGTTACATTACTTTCCGCCCGCTAAACAGGGACAAAAGTGGTCACTTTCCGCCCTAGGGAAGAAACTTTCGTCCCTGTTTAGCGGGACGAAAGTAAGCACTTTCCGCCCTAGGAGGAAAGTGACCACTTTCGTCCTGTTTAGCGGGACGAAAGTAAGCACTTTCCGCCCTAGGGAGGAAAGTGACCACTTTCGTCCCTGTTTAGCGGGACGAAAGTGAGCACTTTCCGCCCTAGGGAAGAAAGTGACCACTTTCGTCCCTGTTTGGCGGGACGAAAGTAAGCACTTTCCGTCCTAGGGAGGAAAGTGACCACTTTCGTCCCTGTTTGGCGGAGGAAAGTAACAACTTTCCTCCCTGGCGTGAAATTGGCCACTTTCGTCCCTCTCTACAGGCATGGAAAGTCGAACTTTCCGTGGAGGTGTTGTGAAAATAAATTAATATATTCGTACTTTGTGTATGACTTTATGGTTGTTTACATTACTTGAGAGCTGTTTTGGTTTGTTTCGCATGGAAAATGTATGCGCGGAGGCAGCAAGTTAAAATGTTAAAAATGTTTAAAAAGTTGCTAAACTTTGGAGTTGCAAAAAATCCTTTTTTGGTATATGTGTTTTCTATCTAAAAGGAATCTATTCACAAAGTTTTACCTAAATCTGAAAATGGACGTTTTCGAAAGTTTCGCCCCTCAAAAAAATACAAAACGTCTGATTTGAAGATATATTTTAACTTCGTTAATACCATTTGAAAAATCATTTGTACTCGTGTGTACTTCTTTCAATTTCATTTATACCTCGAAACTATTACTACTAATATTTTCAGTTTTAAGAAAACCGTTAAGAAAATAATTTAGCCATTTCTTTCAGAAATATCACAAAACTATCAACAGCATTTGAAAGAGAATCTTTTGTATCTCAAAGAGTTCGAAACTACATCTCTTTTCAATTTTCAGAAATCCGTTAAGAGAATAATTCTGCCATTTTTCGAGATAAATTCGCAAAACGGTCAATAATATATTCGACAGAGAATCGTTTGTACCCGTTTATACTTCTTTGATTTCGTTTGTATGTCAAAGGGTTCAAAACTACAGCGCTTTTCAGTTTTCTTGACGTATTTCTGAAAATATCCTATATAACTAATACAAAATAAGTCCTTGAATGAAAATTATACATCACGACACATTTTACTTAAAATAAAAAAATGTTCAAAGAACTAACTTTGATAGAAAATGTTTCGAATGTCATTGAATACCTTATTTCCGTATTAGGATCCGGCTTTCTAATAGTTAAAGCAACTACTGATCCGCCGGACCGATGCAACAATTGAGCAGCTTGCCTCAAGTCTCCGGGATCCAGTTTCTGCCCATCTATTGCAAGCAACCTGTCTCCAGACGCTAAACTGCCAGTTCGATAAGCGAGCGATCCTCGACGGACCTCTGTGATTACTAGATCTTCGTTTACTGTGAGACCCAGATCAGGCTGGCCGCCTAATGGCCTAGCCACTCTCACCGTGAAGATTCCGGAACTCGGCACTACAGATCCACCCACTTTGTATTCTATCACTAACTCGATCTGATTGTGTTAAACATACGAAAATAATTAATAAGAACATATTTTACTGTACTTATTTTTAGCAGCTACAAAAACTCGAAGCAAAGAGAGCCATTTACCATCTGCGATGTCTCTAATATATTGATTACTTCTGACGGTTGTAAATCGCGTAACATTCTCCGGTTGATCGCGATGGCCTTGTCGCCAGGCAAAAGGATACCGCTCCGTTCCGCCGGACCACCAGCTTCCAGCAGGCTCACTATATAATTTACGTGATCTTCGGCCAATTTGAGGGCAAGACCGAAACCCCGATGATCCGGCCGTAGAACAAGCATCAAGCTCTCTTTCATCTGCAAAGTCTGATTTGAGTTTTGCTGGGCCTGTGGCTGCGCCTTCCTTTTGACCGTTCTCGCACTAGGTGGTCGCGGTAATATCTGCAGTCTAGCAATGCGACAACTTTCAGAATTATTTCTAAGCAGTTTGGCGGCGGTTATTGCATCCTGAACAGGCGTGTCGTCCACAGCTAACAGTCGATCCCCTGCCTGCAATGCACCACACCGATCCGCCGTACTCGCCGGACGAAGGCTGTCGATGTAGACTCCATTTGATGTCTCTCTCACAGTTAAACCAAGCTCTCCTAAAAAATTCCAATTTATATTTCAATTTAATCTAATGCCTGCTCTAATAAGGCTAAATTCCTCGTTCTTATTTGACTCACTCTTATGCTAAAAGTATTCACAAGCTATCATCGTTTGACTTACAAGAGAATAACCTGGAAATTTTTGTTTGAATGAAACTTTGCATGTATGTACACTGTCGGTCAAAGATTTAAGACCATTACAGTTTCATACAATTGTGACTCCATTTATTAAAATGAAGAAAATTTCCTTTTTTATTAGTATATTTTTTTCTTACCCAGTCAGAAAGGTGATGTCGATTTAACGTTAATTTGACGTCGAAAAGGTTGACAGCTAATTAAATTAAATTGAATTGATTACTGTGCTAGACTAGAGTCAAGCTCAACAGGGTCTTCTTTCCCCGCTAATTTTTCCAAGCCCGTTCCCTTGGCAGTGGTTTCGCTAAATAGTAGATAGAATTACTGTTGATCGACGTCGAATCAATGTTGATCTGACATTGACAAATGAAACGGATATAGAAATTTTATTTTATGTTGTCATTTATTTTATATATAAATAAATATAATGTTTATATATATATATATATATATATATATATATAATGCTTTACTATATATTGTCTATTTCTTTATGTTGGAGATACGAAGTGGCTCTACTCGAACTAACAAATCGCGATATTACCGACGTCTATCTATTCTATTTTCATGTTCGTGGATTCAGTTCAGTTCTCTTTATGGCGTCGCACGGTCAACCACGTGTATCAATTGTAATCGTACAGTAATTCGAATAAACTCGCATTATATCAAACCAACTCTGATTATCACTCGCCAACAGGTTATGGGCCCAGAGTACGTGAAACGCGAGTATTCGATTTAAAGTCGCGAGTGAAGAACTCGGCGAAAAAGTGGTTGCGGTGTACCGCGCGTCGCGTATGCGGGAAAACCGTTAGTGTGAGAACCAGTACGCGAAAATAGAGAAATCGCGAGATAAAGACTGAGACAATAAGAGACAGTAAAAGTGGTGTGAAAATGTCGGCGATTATGAAAATCGAGCCGTTAACTGCCGAAAATTACGATACGTGGAAAATGCAGATGGAGGCTATACTGGTAAAAAACGACGTATGGGCCTACGTGAACGGGACAAAAGTGAGGCCGTCGTCTGGGACAGATGCGATGGAATGGACAAATAAGGATGCGAAAGCAAAAGCCGATATCGTGTTGTCGATGAGTACGTCGGAGTTGAACGTGATCCGTGGTCTAGAAACGTCTAGAGAAGTATGGCTAAAAATCGAATCGACATTCCAGTCGAAGGGACCGGCGCGAAAAGCGATACTCTTGAAGAAAATCATTTTGTCACGATTGAAAGAGGGGGACAATGTGCGAACCCACCTAACGGAATTTTTCGAGGCAGTGGCAAAATTAAAAGAGATCGGTTTGGTAGTCAACGAGGAAGTGTTAACAATCTTGTTGTTATACAGTCTGCCAGAATCGTTTGGAAATTTTCGTTGCGCTATTGAGACACGAGATGAATTGCCAGATCCCGAGATATTGCGAGTGAAAATACTCGAAGAATACGAATCGCGAAAAGCGAGCGACAATACAGAGCAGAATGTTATGTACGCGAGAAGGTCAAGGTTTCGTCAGAACACGCGTGTGCCACATAATAGTCGTGAAGATTCGAGAAACAATAAAACCGAAAGCCAAGCTGGTGCGGGACAAGGAAAACGTAAATGTTTCCGTTGTGGTAAAATCGGTCATATTGCCAAAAGATGTCTGGCAAAGTATCCTGCGAATTTAAAAGTGAGTGCACGACAGGTGGAAGACAATGACAATGAATCGGTGAGTTCGGAACACGCGCGCGGGGACACGGCGATGTTGAATACAGTTGAGACGGTGCTATTTAATCGCGAAAGCGTAAATGGTGTAGAATGGTGCTTGGACAGTGGATGCACTGCACACATGTGTACTGAAAAGACAAAATTCGAGAAAATCGAAAGTGTGCATAAGACATTGAATTTGGCGAACAGTGAGTCAACGAATATAACGGGCGCGGGAAACGTGCGAATGGCCGTGAGCAATAGTAAACGGGAGACAAATGTAAACTTTGAAAAAGTATATTACGTGTCGGATTTACGTACAAACTTGTTATCAGTGTCAAAAATAACGGATCGCGGATATGAAGTACATTTTCGTGAAAAAGACGCGACCGTGACCGGTGAGCACGGAGAAATAATTTTTCGAGCAGATAGAATCGGAAATTTGTATTACGTGCGAAGGGGTAAAGACGCGATAAATGAAAACGATGCGGCGAGAAAAGGGGATAATGTGGCGATGTCCGTGAATCATACGAAGAGTGAGATCGATGAGTGGCATTACAAGTTGGGACATTTAAACGAACGAGACTTAAAAAGCATGGCGAAAAGCGGAGTAGTGCACGGATTGAAACTTAAAATCGATCAAACGATGTCGAAGTGCGAAGTGTGTATTCGCGAGAAACAAACTCGAGCTCCATTTCCGAGAAGTGAAGGCGGTCGTATAAAAAACGTATTAGAAATAGTGCATTCAGATGTGTGTGGACCAATGAGAACTGCGTCACATTCTGGCGCAAAGTACTTTGTGACATTTATCGACGATAGGTCGCGTTGGTGCGAGGTTATCTTTGTGAAAAACAAAAGCGATGTTTTGAGTGCATTTAAAAAATACAAGGCCGCGGCAGAAACTTTAACAGGGAGAAAGATAAAAGCATTGCAGTCGGACAACGGGACAGAATACTGCAACAAGGAATTCGACCAATTCTTGGAGCAAAACGGTATCGCGAGGCGATTATCGACACCGCATACCCCCCAACAAAACGGCGTGGCGGAGAGAAAGAATCGGACGCTGGTTGAAATGGCTAGGTGCATGTTGCGTCAAGCGGATGTTTCTCCAGTATTTTGGGCAGAGGCGGTAAATACCGCGTGCTATGTGAGAAATCGGTGCGTGACAAAATCACTGGATAAACAGGTACCGTATAAATTATGGAAGGGAAAAATACCTACGGTAATATATTTTCAAATCTTTGGTTCGAGAGTGTTCGTGTCGGACAAAAATCCCCAAAAAGGAAAATTTGACTCGAGATCGGAGGAGGGTATTTTCGTAGGATACTCAAACGAATCAAAGGCGTATCGCGTGTGGCTACCGAAATCGCGTAAAGTAATCGTGAGTCGCGACGTGAAATTCTTGAACGAGTCAGCTTTTGATCGTGAATACCAAGAGTTTCTTGAGGACGAGAAACCCGACCAAACCGAAACTAAGGGACACGAGCAGGAAGAAGAGCTGATCGAGGACAAAGCAGAGGAGCATCACGCCGAGGGACCTCAAGTTGTCATCAAAGAAAGGCATCACACAGAAGTACCTCGAGATCGAGATGTCATTGTTAGAGCGCCTAAACGAAGGGCAACGGAAGGCTCTACTCCTTTACCAACGAGGCTTCAACCACCGAAACGCGGAAGGGGAAGGCCGATGCTATTGCGTACCGGATCGGTCGGAAGGCCGAGAAAACTATATCATCAGGCCGCTAACAACAATGACGGAAACGATGGTAAGGATAGTGAGGATTCGGACGATGAGGGTCTACCTGATGAGACTCCAGACGACGATGACGCGTTTATGGAATGTAATTTAACAATAACACACGATCCTACAACGTGGCAAGAAGCGGAGCAAAGCGACGACGTCGAAGATTGGAGAACAGCCATGGAAGATGAATACCTTGCGCAGATACGCAACAACACTTGGGAAATTGTATCAAGACCACAAAAGCGAAAAGTGATTGGTAGTAGATTTGTTTTCTGTACCAAAGATAGTGGACTAGTCACAAAGAAGAAAGTACGTCTCGTAGCAAAGGGTTGCTCACAACGTGCAGGGGAGGATTTCCATGAAACTTATTCTCCCGTGGCAAGATCGACTTCAATTCGATTATTGGCGGCACCGTCGGCAGAGTTAGGGTTGCAAATCCATCAAATGGATGTGGTAACTGCCTACCTCAATGGTGAGTTGGAAGAGGACGTGTACATGGAGGTACCTGAGCAGTTATGCGAGGTACTGACGAAAATCATCGCTGGAAAACGCGTGGGTTCAAATGCGGAAATAATTCGGAAAGAAGATGTTATAAGAACTGCAAAACGCTGGCTACATGCATTGAACGCATATCAAGATAGTGTGTGCTTGTTGAAGAAAGCGCTTTATGGATTGCGACAATCAGGGCTGCAATGGTATCGTCGACTTGTGTCAAGACTGAAGCAAATGGGTATGCAACCAACGGACCAAGACCCATGTATGTTTACGTCACGAAGGAAAAATTGCATGATGATAATTGCAATTTATGTCGACGATATTGTGATTGCAACCAACGACCCGAGCTGGATGAAGGAGGTTGAGCGGAATTTGGCGGAGTCATTTGAGATGAAAGACTTGGGACCAGTGAATAATTGCCTGGGAATCGAGTTTCAACAAGACGAGGCTGACTATAGTGTTGTCTTAACACAGCGTCAATACACTGAAGCCATCTTGGAGCGTTTTGGCATGCAAGATTGCAAACCAGCGAGGACTCCGATTGATACAAATGTGCAACTAACAAAACCGTCACGAGCTAATGAGAAGATAATGAGACAATACCCTTTCCAACGCCTTATTGGAGCATTGATGTAACTTGCGGTATCTACGAGACCAGATATCGCGTACGCGGTTAATTTCCTGAGTCAATTCAATACGAATTATTCAACGGAGCACTGGCTGGCAGCCAAAAGAATCCTCAGATACCTGAGGGGCACCGAGAGTCATGGTCTGATGTACCAAAAATCAGATATACCATTGTACGGAGTAGTTGACGCAGACTGGGGTGCCAATGCAGTTGACAGGCGAACATATTCGGGATACGCATTTATCCTAGCAGGAGCAGCAATATGTTGGGAAGCTCGAAAGCAACGAACTGTGGCGCTATCGAGTGTAGAGGCCGAGTATATGGCCATGTCGGAGGCTACCAAAGAAGCAATTTATCTTCAAGGTCTATTACGCGACACAACAGGACCATGCGACGGGACCATACTGTTCAACGACAACCAGGGAGCACAGCGTTTGGTATACAGCACTGGTGTGCATCATTCGAGAACCAAACATATCGACTTGCGACACCATTTCATTCGAGATCATTGTGCATCGGGCGCGATTGAGCTTCAGTATATGTCTACCAATGATATGCCGGCAGACATATTAACCAAGGGATTAACCCGACATAAACACATTCAGTGCCAGGATGGCTTGGGGATGATTGAGTTGCGCGAGTAACCTAGCTCGAGCCTACGACTTCGAGGGGAGGTGTTGGAGATACGAAGTGGCTCTACTCGAACTAACGAATCGCGATATTACCGACGCCTATCTATTCTATTTTCATGTTCGTGGATTCAGTTCAGTTCTCTTTATGGCGTCGCACGGTCAACCACGTGTATCAATTGTAATCGTACAGTAATTCGAATAAACTCGCATTATATCAAACCAACTCTGATTATCACTCGCCAACACTTTATCAATATATACATGCTCAAAAAAGTTAGGGGATCACTTTTTCTCAGTAAATTTTTGCCCATTTTTAAACTGTAATTACTTAACAAATATTCAACATAAAAAAGTTTAAAAAAAGGTTTTACAGGGCAAACTCTCTCTCTCTACTAAGATATATGCTTTTTCACAACACCTCCACGGAAAGTTCGACTTTCCATGCCTGTAGAGAGGGGCGAAAACACGGTCGTGAATACAGGTCCGGAAACTCGTTCGTTTTTTTGGTGGTGGGAGTTAGAGGGCCTCTAGAAGAGGCCCTCTAGTGGGAGTGACTCGCTTAATGACGATATTATCATAGGTTTGCCATGTGACCGCGCGTGTCGCTGCGTTGCAAGGATTTTTTATCACGCATACGCGTTGTCCACTAAATCCGTTTCACCGTAAAGGCTCCCGCACAATGAAAAATATAAGAAACAAGGAACAGATATTAGCGATTAAGAATAAGAAATCTGGAATATAATATTAATCGCTAATATTTGTTCCTTGTTCCTTATATTTTTCATTGCGGAGGCCTTAAACAATACAATATTTTTATAAATGTAAGATAGAAAATAGTATATGCAAAAAGCAGCGAGTTTTGTAAATAAGTTGGCTCAATCAACGTTTTAAATGAGTTCAAATGTGGATGAATGATAGCAAGAGATCCGCCTTGTAGTCTTAGGCCCGGTTTCACCAACGTGATTTAATCTAATCGGTCGATTAAACTCACTCTTCGTCTCTTTCTAGAAGAACAGTTGGAAAGAGATGAAGAGTGAGTTTAATCGAGCGATTGGATTAAATCACGTTGGTGAAACCGGGCCTTACCGTTTTTAGTTCAATTCTGATTAGTTTTTTTTTACAATTATTTTACGAAAAGAAAATAAAAAGCTTATTATGCTTAAGTCCCCTTTTTGCAATAACATCCATAAATAAAATAAAATACATCTTATATATGTCAAAAACGCTCATCGTACACCGTATGATTAATATGATTAAAGCAAGGAACTGAACTAATTCGATTTTTCTACAAATACGTTGTTAACTAAATTTTTAAATAATTATTTTATTTTTGTTTATTTACATTTTAATTTCTATTTTACTTAACCATTAAGAATTCTTGTACGTTCACGACAAAATCGAAATTACTTTTGAACTTCAATCTCTGAGGACGGTTATTTAAGTCCATACTAATGTAAAGTCTATATTCGTCGTTAGCTCGGTGAATGCATTCGCTAATCTTTGTGCTACTTGTGGATCCGTTTGACTGGATACAATATTCTGTACAAGTTGCTGATATTGTTCTTGATAGCATATATGAGATAGTAAAGAGGCGTACTGGCGTTCGAGATCATCTGAATCCATTTGATGTGACAAAATAAGACTTATCAGCAACTGAAAGGAAAAATTCAATATTTCAAAATTTGCTGTATCCTAAAAGGTACGTTTATGCTCATAAGCTATCGCGGATATCCATTTTTTACGCAATTCGTCACGTTTTGGCACTTTAAAAACTGAACAATTTGCTTTCAGACTTTTGCACCCAGTCTTGCAATTTGGCACGACACAATATTTCGTTAATTTCATTGTCAATTTAATCACTTTCTAGGACTTCGTACGTTCGTTACATTCAATATGTAATATGTTATATAACATATGACATATGTCATATGTCATATGTTATATATTATATGTCAATATATTTAATATGTATTTGCGTTATTTAAAAAATCTCTAACCTCCAGCGCTCCAGGTGGTGATAATGTCAACTACATAAAATGACTTCACTAAGCGAGTCGTCACCCCCCACTACTAGAGTTTCCAGACCTGTATTCACGACCGTGGGCGAAAATGGCCAATTTCACGCCAGGGAGGAAAATTGTTACTTTCGTCCCTGTTACAGGGACGAAAGTAATCAAGTTGTTACTTTCCTCCCGCCAAACAGGGACGAAAGTGGTCACTTTCTTCCCTCTGCTAGCACTGCCCTGTTTGGCGGGACGAAAGTGATCACTTTCCGCCCTAGGGAGGAAAGTGCCACTTTTGTCCCTGTTTAGCGGGCGGAAAGTAAAGTAACGGGCAAATCTTAAAACATATATATATCTATATCTATAAAGGAAGATGTCCTGACTGACTGACTGACTGACTGACTGACTCATCAACGCCCAGCCCAAACCCCTGAACCGAATTTTTGTCAAAAGTATATGAAATAGGGGTAGAATTTTCCGGGGAGAGCCACTATGTGTATAGTTTTTCGTTACCGATTTTCTGGAAACCGGTTTTTCTAATTCCTTCAAATTTTCGGGAAATAATTCACCAAATCTCAAAGAATTATAGATCAAACAGGGGTAGAAATTTCCGGGGAGTGCTATAAAGTGTATAATTTTTCGTTACCGATCTTTTTGGAAGCCGGTTTCGAAATTTTTTCAATTTTTCGGGAGTTTATTGACCGAATCTTAAAGAATTGTAAATGAAGTAGGGGTAGAATTTTCTGGGGAGCGCCATGATGTGTACAGTTTTTGTTACCGATCTTTTCGGAAACCGGTTTTTTTAATTTTTCAAATTTTTTGGAAAATAATTAATTGAATCTCAAAAAATTGTACATGAAGAAGGAATAGAATTTCCCGGGGAGTGTTATAAAGTGTACTATTTTTTGTTACCGATCTTTTTGGAAACCGGTTCCAAATGATCGAATCTCAAAGAATTGTACATAAAGTAAGGTTTAAATTTTCCGGGGAGTGCTATAAAAAGTATATCATTTTTCGTTACCGATCTTTTTGAAAACCGGTATCAGAAGTTTGACGAATTTTAAAGAATTGTATATAAAACAGGGGTAAAATTTCCCAAGAAGTGCTATAAACTGTATAGTTCTTTGTTACCGATCTTTTTGGAAATCGGTTACAAAATTTTTCCAAATTTTTAGGAAATAATTGAGTGAATCTCAAAGAATTGTATATGACGGAATTGAACTTTAGTAGATAAAAAAGTAATATATTTCAATTTATAGCATTTTAGAGAGAAAGAGAGAGAAGGAAGAGAGAGAGAGAGAGAGAGAGAGAGAGAGAGAGAGAGAGAGAGAGAGAGAGAGAGAGAGGGGGAGAGAAAGAGAAAGAGAAAAAAAAAGAGGGAGGGGGAGAGAAAGAAAGAGAGTGAGGGAGGGAGGGAGAGAGAGAGAAAGAGAGAGAGAGGGGGGAAAGAGAGAAAGGGAGGGGGAGAGAAAGAAAGGAAGAGGGAGAGGGAGAGAAAGAGAGAGAGAGAGAGAAGGGGGAAAAGAGAGAGGGAAAGAGAGAGAGGGAGAAACTATTTTCTGGGGAGCGCCATGATGTGTACAGTTTTTGTTACCGATCTTTTCGGAAACCGGTTTTTTTAATTTTTCAAATTTTTTGGAAAATAATTAATTGAATCTCAAAAAATTGTACATGAAGTAGGAGTAGAATTTCCCGGGGAGTGTTATAAAGTGTACTATTTTTTGTTACCGATCTTTTTGGAAACCGGTTCCGAATAATCGAATCTCAAAGAATTGTACATAAAGCAAGGTTTAAATTTTCCGAGGAGTGCTATAAAAAGTATATCATTTTTCGTTACCAATCTTTTTGAAAACCGGTATCAGAAGTTTGACAAATTTTAAAGAATTGTATATAAAACAGGGGTAAAATTTCCCAAGGAGTGCTATAAACTGTATAGTTCTTTGTTACCGATCTTTTTGGAAATCGTTTACGAAATTTTTCCAAATTTTTAGGAAATAATTGAGTGAATCTCAAAGAATTGTATATGACGGAATTGAACTTCAGTAGATAAAAAAGTAATATTTTTCAATTTATAGCATTTTAGAGAGAAAGAGAGAGAAAGAAGAGAGAGAGAGAGAGAGAGGGAGGGGGAGAGAAAGAGAGAGAGAAAAAGAGGGAGGGGGAGAGAAAGAGAGAAAGAGGAGGGAGAGAGAGAGAGAGAGCGAGAGAGAAGGAGGAAGAGAGGGGAGAAAAAGAGAGAGAGGGGGAGGGAGAGAGAGAGGGGAGAGAGAGAGAGGGAGGGGGAGAGAAAGAAAGAGAGAGGGAAAGGGAGAGAAAGAGAAAGAGAGAAATAGAGAGAAAGGGGGGGGAAAGAGAGAGGGAAAGAGAGAGAGGAAGAGACTATTTTTGTGTCTTATTACACATGTCCTCCGGGGCGAAGCCCGGGTAACCAGCTAGTATATATATATATATATATATATATATAGGGAGCTTTCCAGCAAGTGACAAGTCGACACAAGTGTCGTTTTTGTCTTTGTTACTCATTGCCAAAAAAGAAAGATAAAACGACGTTTGTGTCGACTTGTGTCGCTTGCTGGCTGTATCATGACTAAAGATACATCTGAATCAACATCTAAAATACAAAATAGAGGAAATAATCCAATCTTTTAATTCCAAAATTGTAGTGTAAATATTAAATTCACTAATTAATGTTTATTCTTTGTAAAAATTATATTCTTTAATTATATTCTAAAAATTAATAGACGGCGATACGAGTCAAGCGCGGTACGTGGTGCGCAAATAGAGAATTAATAGTTACAGAAGTAAAAAAAAAACGAATTAAAAAATGTATTGTTGTGAGCGCACAACGATTTATAGATTAAGTATCGCACTTGGCAACTCCGAGTTGCCTCCTATCAGTAATTTGACCTTAGCGACGAAGACCGCTGACGCGAAGACCTGCCTAAGTTTCGGGAATGACCAAATATGGTCACCCCGGACATCACGGTGCCAAAAACGCTGACAACGAAGTCAGCAACACCGAGCGGATAAAGAGCCCGCCGTTTCGACGAGCGGCGGGCAGTCGCTAGTTACCATCTTAGCGGGCACGCGCGTCCGATTAACGAATAATAAATCACTTACTGAAACGCGAACGGCGTGACTAAAGTAAAAGAAACTGTATTAAAGGCTAAAAAGAAATATATTTGGTTGATTATATTACACATCGCGACGAGTGTTTCTTCTCCGACCCGAGATTCCAGAACCCTGTGCCGACCCAGAGAGCAACTTCCGGTACCGGCACAACAATTGGTGGCAGCGGTGGGATCTCGGCAATCGGAGAACGTTCCCGTCGCGTGTGTTTCCGCCACAAGTATTCGCCTGAAAGAAAAGAGCGAAAAAGTGAAAGTGGTGAAATCAGCCCTGACGGAAGCACCCGGTAGCAGCCCGCTCGAAAGGAAGGAAGCACCCGGTAGTAGTCCGATCCAGAGGGAACAAAACAAGAAACGGCGTTAACGCATACGCTGGACTCAAGCCTGCAGAGGGAACAGATCGGAAAGCGGCGGAAAGCATCCCTGAGAGGAACAGCCGGCCCGATCCCGAGTGAGCGAAAGTGAAACCCGGTAGCAGCCACGGAGAGTTATCAGCGACACCGGAGACGGCCCCCGACCTACCGCACAGACTCGCCAGGCGAAGCAGCGAAGCAGCGTGACAGCAAAGCAGCGGAGCAACGAGGCAGCGAAGCGGCCCTGAGGCACGGCATAGCAGTGGACGACGACTCAACGGAAAGCCGATACCGTGCGCACCGCGTCCTTAATGTAAGTCCGTTCCAAAGAATAATACACGGACCGCGAGCGCCGAACGTAAATTTCGCGATTGCAGGGAATACAACCGCGAGCGCCGAAAACGAACTCCGAAATAGCATACTCGCGCGCGCCGAACTTAAATTTCGCGATTGCAGGGGATACAAAAGTGCAAGCGCCGATAGATGTCGGACGACTTGTCCCGGCATCCCCCCATTAGTAACGCGTCCTTCGTGTTGAGCAAGCGCGCGCAACAAGCGATAGAAAATAGCATCCAAAACCGTTTTCACGCCGCACGACGAACCGACAACGAGTCGTTAGACCGCGTGAGACGAAACCTAGACGCGCAATTAGACGACCCGAGCACACCAGTGCTCGAGTTACACCCCAACATCGTCGTAGAACGCGAATTTGAATTTTTAAACGCCAGCCTTTGCGACGCGCACGAAAACCCGCGAGATAGCGATAGTTCGAGCAACGACGAACACAGTGACGCGTACAGACAGCCCCCGACCGAAGGTGACCCAGACACCTCGGCCGATACCCAACGCGGAAACGCAGGGAGAGGAGAATTCTTCCTGACGCCACGCAACCGCGATTTACCTGACCTGACGGAAGAGGATTACATCCCGCGGGCAATTAGAATGAGCCAACAGAGACCTAACGCGGCACGGCGCCACGGGTCGACATAACGCCCGCTCAAGTGAGCGAGGAAATTAATCAATTACAGTCGGAAGGCCAGCGACCGTCCGGAATGGACCAAAGCCAAGGAGCGCAAGACGCCTCAATCAACGACGTCCTACGGCTAATGCTGGAAATGAGAGGCCGCATGGAACGTGCTGAAACAGCGGAATTTGACCGCTCCACAGAAATGCTCCGCGCGATTCGCGATTTACAGAATCGAGTGAGCCGGATAGAAGCCGGCACTTACGATCGCCCGGCCGAAATAGGGCGCCGCTTACGCAGCCAGGGCCCACTAGACGTCACATACGGACGGACAATTAGCGACGTTCGTAACCAACCAGGACATAATCTCGGATTCCTCAGCCTGAAAGAAGCTCGAAACATGATTCCCGAGATAACCGGAGAATCGAGGGAGCGCGTTCGCGAGTTTATAAGCGCAAGTAACTACGCCATGAAAAATATACATCCCGCGGACGAAGCGATGCTCCTAGAAGCAATCCTATGCACGAAATTTAAGGGCAAGGCCATGACAGACTTCGACACGCGCGATATTCGAAATTTCGAACAGCTAAAACAAGAGCTCGAAACAGAATACCTAGGAAAGCGCGGTATGACCCATCTGCAGCTGGAATTTAACTCCCTGAAACAGAAACCGGGAGAAAAAGCGCAGAAATTCGGGCGTCGAGTCGAAAAACTCGCGAGGGAACTGTACGAGGCCATGGAAGAAGGCCAAGGGCACTCGCAAGAGCAGCAGAAAGCAATACTGGACAGTGTGAAGATGCAAGCCTTGCATAACTTCCAGATCGGCCTGCATGACGATATCAAGATGATAGTCAGAGCGCAGCGATACCGAACTTTGCAGGAAGCAATAACCGGCGCCAGTGCGGAAGAAAAGGTAAAAGGCCCCTCCCCGTGGAACGGACAGACGACAAACAGAAATAAGTTTAGCACGGAAAACGCGCGAAATCTGGGGAACGAGGCGATACAGTGCCACAAATGTGAAGAAACAGGCCATTACGGGCGAGATTGCCGTACGAGCCGACATGCGAATAGATTTTCGTTGCCGAAACCGGACAAGCCCGGCGGAACGAATACGCTCGAGTGCACCTATTGCAAAAGGACCGGGCATAAGCGAGAAGAGTGTTGGTCGCTGAACGGACGACCCAACACGGAACGATCAAGCCGATCGAAAACGGACGCCCCCAAAAAAGCGCCAGTAAATGGTTTAAAGGTGAAGAAAAAGAAATCGCGAGAAATAAGCGATGAATCTTCCTCCAGTAGCGGCAGCGAAGAAGACGAGAGACCAAAGAAGAGTAAGGCACGAGCCGCCGAGGAGTATCAAGTGTCGCAGATAACAGGGAAACGTAACATACACACCTTAAACCTGATAACACTGCCGATTCAAGAGGCCAAAAAGGGCAAAGCGAATTTCTTATTAGACTCAGGAGCGATCCTAACGCTAATCAAAGTAGGAAATTTAAAAGGCGGTATTATGGTACGAGAGAAACGCCTAACATTGACCGGAGTGACGGGACACAAGATCCACACTCTCGGAAAGATAAAAGCAACCGTAAATCTGGGAAGCCAGAAAATACGCCATACCATGTACGTGGTAGAGGATGATTTCCCGATCGATTATGAGGGAATACTAGGAAATGATTTCCTCACCAAGCGCAAAGCCGTTATCTCACACGCCACAAAGCAGGTACATATCGGAAGAGTTACATTTAAACTCCGACCATATAAGAAGGAAAACTCACCACCCCGCAGCAGAGTAGGCATCACAAAAGAACCTACACCAAGAGTATTCGTCGGACACTGTTTAGTGGAGCCGACATATTTTGAATGCCCAATAAGCATGTCAAACGACGTGAAAAAATTAGCAAAGGCACCCACCACGCACGTAACACTAAAAAAGAAGCCGGTAAGCGACACGACTGACATACACACGTTACACGTGACTGAAAAACGCGAATCTATTTCAGCGCGACTCAAAAGATTACGCAAGCGATTACAGACTGAGCAAGTAAACGCGGCGACGAACGCATCAGATTTCGTCACCGGAACCGTACGCTCTCAGGAGTTTAAAAGCGTTTATCGAAGAATAAGACCTCACGCGGCACAACAAAAGCGACAGACGGACATCAAAGGAGATAATTTTCATAGTATTATTAAGAATAGCACTTACCAAGACATCACCCGCGACAAACGACACAACGACAAACGACACAACTGTTACAAAACGAGTGCAGCAACGGGCGTCGAAACTAGCGCGCCGCGAAAAGATAGACGAACATTTGATAGCGATAACCGCGATTACAATCAAGTTAATAAGCGACGTAAAAAACATTCTAGCATACTTTATTTACCCTAAGAATTATATTATAATGGTGCGACTAATCCCGATCGAAAATATTGTAGCGGAATTAAAAGAAGCAACGGCCAATAACCTATCCCAAGGATCACATTTTCCTTTCAAAATACAAATTGAAAATTGGAACACCATTCAAAACTATGTGTAAATAAATTTAGACTCAGTAATAAAAACTCCGAAAGAATTAATAAATTCAATTGTAAGCATAGATGAATAATCATTTATGTAATAAAGAAAAAGGGAAACCACAGCATATATACATATTAGAACTAAGGAAATTATATTGTAACCCCTCATGAAAAAGAAAAACACGGATAAACAAATAAATAACGAAAAACTTCAAAGACCTCAGTTTTTCTTTTTCCGCGGGGGAAGGGATGTTGTGAGCGCACAACGATTTATAGATTAAGTATCGCACTTGGCAACTCCGAGTTGCCTCCTATCAGTAATTTGACCTTAGCGACGAAGACCGCTGACGCGAAGACCTGCCTAAGTTTCGGGAATGACCAAATATGGTCACCCCGGACATCACGGTGCCAAAAACGCTGACAACGAAGTCAGCAACACCGAGCGGATAAAGAGCCCGCCGTTTCGACGAGCGGCGGGCAGTCGCTAGTTACCATCTTAGCGGGCACGCGCGTCCGATTAACGAATAATAAATCACTTACTGAAACGCGAGCGGCGTGACTAAAGTAAAAGAAACTGTATTAAAGGCTAAAAAGAAATATATTTGGTTGATTATATTACACATCGCGACGAGTGTTTCTTCTCCGACCCGAGATTCCAGAACCCTGTGCCGACCCAGAGAGCAACTCCCGGTACCGGCACAACAGTATATACGTATATACATATATTTTCCAACTTAATAAACTGCGCGCCAATTATTTGTCGGACTTGAAATACAGCTATCGTTGGAACATTAATATTTTTCGTAATAATTTCTTTACAGTTTTTTAAATAATTAAATCGTGTAGATTTAATTCCGGGGAGAAAAGGGTATTAAATTGGAATATATGTATATACGTATATACATTTTAATTCGTTATTTTTTTTTTTACTTCTGTAACTATTAATTCTCTATTTGCGCATCACGTACCGCGCTTGACTCGTATCGCCGTCTATTAATTTATTGACATTTTCACGAGTCTAATGATATATTTATATTCTAAAAATTATATTTTTTATATTTTTTGGAAATTTTATTGTCATTTTAAAATTAAAATTATTTATATATTTTTTAATATTTTATTTTAATTTTATTTTTTTATGTGAGGGGCTTCGCCCCCCACACCCCCCTACAGGGGCTTCACCCCTGGACCCCACCAGGGGCTTCGCCCTTGGACCTCACCAGAGGATTTACTCCTGGGCCCCACCAGGGCCTTTACTCCTGGGCCCCACCAGGGCTTCGTCTCTGGACCCCACATCACTCTCTTTTTCTCTTTCTATTTAACTACACGCGCGTATAAACTGTATGAATGGAACATCAAACGCATACACTCTACAGGCATTCAAAAGTCGAACATTTCCGTAAAGAAGTGTTGTGAAAAATATCGTGTGCACCTCGGGTCGAAAGCTTTTTCAGACTCGTGTGATTTGACAAACTTCACACTTGTCTGAAAAACGCTACTTTCGCCCCTTGGTGCACAATGTACTGTCACGACTTTTTCACTCCCGGACCGCTCCGGAGCGTGTGCCGGATCAAAAGGATTAAGGAGAGCGGGATGACGGGCCTCTCCGACGATTCCCTCGCACCTCCGACACTTCGCGAAACGATTTTACCGTTGGGCGCCAGACGCGTAAATGCGTCCGCGAAATCGCGAAAGAAAACTGAAACGAGACGCAAAACGAAACGTGCGGATGTGCGAGGAATTGGCTAGCTCGACCTAATACTCAGGCGGGGTTGATGAAGGGCAGCGCGATATTCGGCGGGGTGACAGCCAAAATCAATACCACGAATTCAAACGATTAACAGATCAGAAGTAACATTTATTCAACAGAAATTAAAAACAATAATTGCCAATTCGGCTTCAGTCCAGCAGACCGATCAAAAATTCAAGGACGCGGGCGTCGATTTCTAAATAAAATGAGAGTAACGCGGACGCCAGAAAAACAAGGAAAGTTATGTAACTTGGTAGAGACGCAGAAGGCGTCATTATCCAGCAATTAAAATCAGGAGAAACCACTCTTACAAATCATAGAAATCACGCAGATAATAACACTAGAGTATTAAACTGACGAATACTGTAGACTCTCGGCGCCAATTACGACCGAATACGACATAACTGGAGTAAACGCGAAATAATATCGGGAAAGGCCGCGAAATGATAGCGTCTCACGCTCGGAGCGCGTGAACGCAATGTCCCAAGCCGTGCCGGGATTCTGTCGCCGAGTTACTTAAATCTAACGCAAAGCGTGGGCGTAACGCAAATAAACGTCCCAACGCAACAATAATCGAACGCAGTATTATCGAACGAACGCAAAGTGGGATATCGCCAAGGATATCTTAACGCGAAGAATAAGGCGTCAGGGCGCTCGACGAAACGCGAGGTACTAAACTAACGCGAGGAAAGACACGGAATTACCGCGAGTAATACGAGACGCAACGTGACTCTAACTAGAGTACTACATTAACGTGGCTAACCCGTTGACGAGAATAACACGAATCGCATCGTAAGGCGAATAATCGGTCGGCACGAACAAGATTCTGCGCGAACAATACGTCAGCATCATCGACATTCCACTGCAGTCGCGATTCCAACACCGATATTCGAACGCAAGTAATTCTCGGACGCGCGTACCTCGACAACATAATTATTATCGGAATGCAGTCACATTAACGCGATTAATGCCGTGGCACAATTAAAAGGACGCGAATAACATAATAACGCAACTCACATCGCGTGTGGATCTAAGTCCCGACCGGGTGGCTTACTACGCACCACGAAATACGCATTCTTGAACGCGAAGGTTCGCGAGAAAAGGGCGTATCCGCGAGATCTACGTCGAGGTTAACGCGTTTCCCGCGATCTCCAGGAGTCTATGATTTTGGTCGCGATTCCACTGCCACGAGACCATTCCGGTGCCCTTCGCTCTCGTTATCGATCACTAATCACGCCTGATCAGCGAATACGCTAATTATCGCGAGAATTCCCGAACGAGAGCGCGACCCGGGGAGCGGTGTCGTGGCTTGACATAAGGTAATACCGAGGCAACCTCACCGTAGGCCAGTCTCCCTCCTGCTGAGGGTCCTTGCCGTCGTCCCAAGGGTCGAGAGTATGGCTACGAGGATTTCGGCCAGCTCCAAAGTACGAGAGACGGAATTGCGAAGTACCAGAATATTGCGACTTGAGGCAAGCGTGTCGAGGCTACCGAGGACGATCCACGAATGCTCCCGAAATTCTCGCTCGATGGCGGAATCGATAGCGTACCCCACCCCGGGCGTACGCGGCCCCGCGAACTATCGCGCGGACCAATAAGAGGTGAGCTCGCAGGCTCGCGGTGTCTCGTCGCACAGGGCCGTTAATTACGGCTTTTCGCAGGGCGCTCAGCGGCCCTTCGTTCGCGCGACAATTTTTCCGGGTTTCTTCCCGGCGCAGCGGACGGGACGTGATTGTCTCCGTGTTCCTCCTTTTTGGTCCGGGAATGGCGATCGTCCATCCCGGAATCCGGTCCTCAGGCGAGGAGGGCAGGTGAGTTGATTTTGCCCCGGCGTCCCGGGGCCCTGCCTTCACAGATTCGCCCGTCGCTGTGTTACGCGCCACGCGCGTATCCTCTAGCGCTCCCCTGTGCTCTGCGGCCCGCAAGCATCCTCGAAATCCGCTGGTCGTCGCCAAATTTTCGCTTCCATCCTTGTCGTCTACTCCGCTACTCCTTGGTCCAATCTCAGGAACTCCTGTTTTTGGCTCGGTGAGGCGCCGCGTAAATGATACAAAATAAGACAGGAATTAATAATAACGCAACGCGATTCGAATAGGCCCCCTGGAGATCTCGCATCGATTCGTTGGACCGTCCTCGGGCATAACAAGGTCGCGAAACCGTGCCTTGTGACGGCGGCGGGGCGCTGCAACGGTGCAGCGAAACTGCCACGTCACAGTACATACTATTGTTCAATTTTTACTCAGATTAATACTGAAAGGCGTGATCAGCTTTGTATAAGAACATATTGAGATATCCAAAATCTTGAAATTTGCAGTCTTCCATCTTATCTCATCACCATCTCAAAGTACGGACTTTGCTCTTTCAAATGAAAAACAAAAATCTTGATCTCATATCGATGCATTTTTTTACATCAGATTGAAGAGGCACTGCGTCAAATTTGGAATAAAATTTCTCAATCTGATGTAAAAATGCATCAATTTGAGATCAAGATTGCGCGAGGTAATACAGCGAAAAGATGACAACACTTCTTACTAAAAAAAACCTCTACATGTATACACATACACATGTACACTCCATACACATACACATACACATACATTCTTGATTTATAAAATCCGAACGAGCAACCTCTTCGTGGTGCACATCAGGTTACGCAAATGTCAGCGGTATAGATATCGTGCTGAAATCATAAAAGAACAGGGCCCTGTTCTTTTATGGCGGGTTAAAAGAGACCAGGCTACCTTGTGACACAGGCAACGGTGTTACATTGCAATTATTTTGCGATATGTACGTTCTATGTGCAATTTTATATGTGGTTATGCTTTATTTATGTGTAACTGAAATCATATTAATCTAAAAGAGGGATTAACACAAGAAGTAAAAAAAATACAGGTAAGAATCCCTTTCGACCATACTTCAAAAAATATTTTGTCTCCTAAACTTTTTATAATATTTATCGCTGCGGTGCGTATAACCTAAGTATGTACGCATGTATTTGTAGGTTAGTTCGTTATAAAACGTATTATATACATTATAAAACAATTATAAGTCATTAAATATATAAATTTTGCAATAAATGTGTTCAATGTTGTGTGGGATACCTTGTGACATAAGCTTTTATAGACATACACAGCAAATAGGTTGTAACGTGATCTATATGTCTATTTTGGTATTCTGCAGATTATAAGAAGATTGAATGTCTTTTTAAGATGGACAAAACGTCAAATGCAGAAAAAACCAAAATTAGCAGAGCTAAGGTGGACGAGACGACAATGAAAGCTGCAGAGGTGTTTCAAGTCGTCAAAGTAAATCAAAGCATTCGAATAAGCACAGCAAAATCTTTCAATATCAATCACATGACACTAACAATAAGTCGCTGGGTCACTAAATATAAAGAGGCCACCGAAGAGCACACTTTATTCTGCCTGTCACACAATACCCCATCAGTTGGGTAAAGTGTGTGACATTTTCCATATTTTCATTACATTGAGTTAATTACAGATTACAATATTTTTTTATTCATACTAATACGTCTATTTCATTCCTAAAGGTTCAATATAAATGCCAATAAAGTTAGTTTTTACTTTCACGCTAAAAACAAAAATTTATTGCTCCGAAAAAAAGTGTCACAAGGTAGCCTGGTCTCTAAATTGTGATATCTCGCTAAATAATCGGCATAGGACAAATTTTTTTTATTTGAAAGGACAAAATCCGTACTTTGAGATGGTATCAATAATCATGTTCGCCAATTTTTTTGTTTGGCGGTGGAAGACTGCAAATTTCAAGATTTTGGATATCTCAATACGTCTTTTGACCACGCCTTTGAGTATTAATCTGAGTCAAAATTGAACAGAATCACTTTATAGTAGAGAGTTCATAAAACATTTTTTTAAACTTTATTTACGTTAATTATTTGCTGAGTAATTACAGTTTAAAAATGGGCAAAAATTTACTGAAAAAAAGTAATCCCTAATTTTTTTTAGCAGTGTAGAATTTTAAACTTACCTTTTACCTTTTTCTAAATTTGAGAACTAGAAAGAGATAAAACATAAATTAAATATCACTTAAATGTACATCTCTGATGTACATTTTGGTATATGCCAAATGCCAATGCGACATAAAAGTCTACTATTATAAATAAAAATATGTGAATAATTATAACGTTTACAAACTTCCACTAATCGGTTTAATAAAAAACTCGCATAATTCTCTTACTACTAACATAACATGTTTAAGTTTAAAAAAATGTTAATTTTTAAACATATTAGTTTTTAACTAGTAATAAGAGAACTGAGGATATTATAAAACCGATTTACTGGAGGCATATATATAAATGTATGGTATAATCAGATTTAAATCAACGTAGAAAAGCCATTATAAAAAAAAGTCGATTCGACATTGACATAAGGGTTAATGATACTCTATATAAAATTACATGTATAACTTATACATGTAACTTTTTAAGCAAAAATCGATCATTCCTTCATTGATTCTCGACAAATTCAATACCTTCCTTAAATGATATTCTATCTATCAAATAACTTACACATTTTTTAAGCAGAAATCGGTAACCCTTTCACCGATCCTCGCAAAATTCAAAACAACCTTCCTTTAATGATACTCTATATATAAAATTACATGTACATCTTATACACTTTTTAAACAGAAATCGATAATCCCTTCACCGATCGCCAAATTCAATAACAATCTTTCTTTAAAATAATATGATATGATACTCTATCCATCAAATAACTTAGGGTAGACCGAGACCACGGTCTTACATACAGGTCTCTCAACTCGTATGGTGGGGATGGTTCGCTTGGCGAATTCGAAAAGTATGAGGTCGCTGCAATCGAGGGATGTACTATGAGAGCGAGAGAGCAATAGTAACGCATAGCGCATACGTGTTATATTGGCTGCATTCCGATATTCACTATGTCAGCAACTTTCAGTACTGAAAATCTATAGTATACGTGACGTAAAATATAGATTTGCAATATATATATATATATATATAAAATTTGTCTTGGTCTGCACGAAATTATTTTTGTATGCAAAATGCGATAAAAATATATTGTAAATAATAATTTAAATGTACATAATTTAATGTACATAATTTACAAATATATTGTAAATATATTTATAGTAATGAGTTTAGAAACGGAAGATGAAAGTATGTGCAATATAATCGGGTTAGTATGTTGACAAACGCAAAACATGTATACCAAAAAGCGAAGAAAATTAAGCCTCTTGCACAATAGGCGATAGCGATAGCGACAGCGATAAAGTTGCCGACAAAGCTTTGTCAGCAACTTTGTCGCTGTCGCTATCGCTATTGCTATCGCTATCACTTATTGTACTTACTGGGATGATTGCTAAACAAAGCTGCTACAATACAGTAAGACGTGTTAGTATGTTCTACAGTTAGCTATGTGTGTTCTACAGTTAGTATGTCCTACGGTTACTTACGTATTTCGGTACAATGCACGGTTTTGTCATCACGTCAAATTATAGAACGCGTGCACGGTGACGAACTATTTAACGCAATGACAGCACTAGGCAATTTCAAACAATTCAAATCGACATCTCTCGATAGCAGCGACACCACAAAAAATGACTTCGATATCGGAGTCACCCCCACCACTGAAATTCTATCGAGTTGAGAGACCTGTATGTAAGACCGTGACCGAGACGAATCGGATCAATATAAGTTTTAAGACAGTTTTCGTTAGTATTTTATTTCAAACGAGTTGTTTTATCGTGCTAATTAGTAATCCGATTCGCCTCGGTCTACCCTATACAATTTTTAAGCAAAAATCGGTAACCCGTTGAAACGAAGTTGAAACAACAGTTGGAAGTTTGTTGATATTTGATACGACTTCGAGAATCAAACAACAACTTATTTCGACATCAGATTATCGACATTGATTCGACGTCGGGTCAACTATATATTTCTCACTAAGCAGTGAATATACACGCATATACTAATAAAAAAGAAAAATTTTTTTTTGTTTATGTTAGTAAATGAAGTTACAGAGTTATATGCTAACTAATATTTACTAAAATCCAGAACATTTTGCGGCCTCATAGAGGAAGCTTTGTTTTCGTAAACCTCGCATATGGACCTTTGATCGTGTATAAAGCTGGATCTAATCAACCCAATCTTAAAGAATTCAATATGAAATAGAAAAGACCGAAGAAAAAAATTTTTTTCTAGTTTTCTCTGCTAATGTGTTCAGAATGTTCTAAAACGTCGAAAAATCGTAATTTTATAAAATGTCCCCGCATGTGTGTGTGTGTGTGTGTGCGCGCGCGCGCCAAATTTACCGAAATTTCTATAACTCAAGAACTGATTAACTAAATTTTAAAGAATTATATATGAAATAGGGGTAGAAAAAACTAAAGAATATAAAAGAATTAGAAAAATTCCTAATAATAAAGGAGTTACCGATTTCTATTTAAAAAAAATCTACATGATTACTCTAATTTCCGTAAATTTTGAAATATCGAGCTTTTTTTATGGAATTTTTTTTATGGATAGAGTATCATTAAAGATAGGTTGGTGTTGAATTTGGCAATGATCGGTGAAGGGGTTACCGATTTTTCCCTAGAAAGTGTACAAGTTACATAGTATAATCTTATATATAGAGTATCAGTAAAGGAAGGTTGTTTTGAATTTGGCGAAGATTGGTGAAAGGGTTACCGATTTCTGCTTAAAAATTGTATTCGCTGTGTGCGCAGAGACTAGTGCTGCCACGGTTAGTGAAATATCGCACTTTTTGATGGAATAGCTGTATGAAATAGCTGTCAACGTTTGTGAATATTCGAGCTACGTAAACTGTCGTTAGGTAATTTAAATTTTAATTCAATGATGATATTACAAAAATTATATAGTTTGAACAGATTTTTCGAGAGAAATTAACCTACATTTGTTTTAAAGGTTAACCTCTCTCTGACTTTTTGCAATGAATCTTATCATACAAACGGGATTTAGACCTGTCACACATGACATTAAATTTAATCCAAGTGCAATGCCAAAAGGAAAAGCCTTAGCAATATCGCATGTGGTTCGCGTTGAAGAATTGCGTAATTAAAATATAAGTCATTTAATAAGATGCAGTGTAATACCGCCAAACATTTGTCAATGTTATTCCGTACAAGGTACAATATTGTGCATGGCAAATCTCATTATGCACATATTGAGTGCATATAAACATCTCTGTTTTTTTCATAGAGATTTTTACCTGAAACCTGAATCTCCTGGTTAACTTTGAATGATGGTGCAGGAACCTCGATTAATTTATCAAAATAACAAGACTGCTCTTGCGGTTCCTCTAAAGTATTTTTTCCAGCATCAACTTTCTTTACATTGTCCTTGACACACAATGTATTGCATATTCTTCGACGCATATGTCTATTGAATCTACACAAAATAATACACACTTATATTTTATTTTATAAATCATAATATTTTACTACAAACAAAAGTAATTATAATTTTTATTTACCGTTGAATTGAAGATTTCTCGGTAGAACTTAATTCATGATTTTTTTTGCCGAGATGCTCGGAACGTAACTCGGACATTATTGTATTGAAGATTGAAGATGAACGATTCCCCACGAAGTGTGCACTGCAAATTCGTGAATATTTTGTTGGTTGCCAATCATGTGAGCTACAGACAAATCGTTTCAAAAATTATTTGTATGACAACATAGTACAAATTATTTTGGTATTTATTTAGATAATAGGCCTCTCACATATCGAAACGAAAGAATCTGGAAGAAAAACGCGGCGGTCTGCCTCGCGAAGCGAGATATTAATCGTTAAAGTTGACGACTATTTAGGTTCAAAAACCTGTCATATCGATGAAATGTAGCGACCAGGCTGTATCATGACGATACAGAGCAGTACGACGGGTTGCCCATTCGAGCAGGCGCGCATGGTCGTTCACAATTGCGTTGACTTCGGTGCATCACCTATAATCACTCGCATATCTTTTTTACAATAAAATGGACTTTGTAGCGCCCGAAGTTGCAATAAAATTGTGACGGATTTCCGCAGAAGTAACGTAAAAACAGAAGTCGAGATGACAATACAGGTTATGACACGGTAAAATACGGTGAAATAAAATCAAATACGGTAAAATACGGTGAAATAAAATCAAGCACGGTAAAAAAACGTTAAAATAAAATCAAATACGGTAAATTATGGCAAAATAAAATCAAATACGGTAAAATACGGCGAAATAAAATCAAATACGGTAAAAAACGTTAAAATAAAATCAAACACGGTAAAAAACTTTAAAATAATATCAAACGCGGTAAAATACGGCGAAATAAAATCAAATACGGTAAAAAACGTTAAAATAAAATCAAATACGGTAAATTATGGCAAAATAAAATCAAATACGGTAAAATACGGCGAAATAAAATCAAACACGGTAAAAAACTTTAAAATAAAATCAATCGCGGTAAAATACGGTGAAATAAAATCAAACACGGTAAAATACGGTAAAATAAAATCAAGCACGGTAAAAAACGTTGAAATAAAATCAAATACGGTAAATTATGGCAAAATAAAATCAAATACGGTAAAAAAACGTTGAAATAAAATCAATCGCGGTAAAATACGGTAAAATAAAATCAAACACGGTAAAATACGGTAAAATAAAATCAAACACGGTAAAATACGGCGAAACAAAATCAAATGCGGTAAGAAAACGTTGAAATAATATCAAACACGATAAAATACGGCGAAATAAAATCAAATACGGTAAAATACGGCGAAATAAAATCAAGCACGGTAAAAAACGTTGAAATAAAATCTAATTCGGTAAAATACGGCGAAATAAGCGAAAAACCATAGTCCATTATAATCATTATATGTTATAATTTTATTACTTAAATTATTTTTTGCACACAATGTTTATGCACAGGGCAAAAGTCAGCAATTAGCATATGTGTGCAAATTTAAATTATAAGTCGGCTAATAAATTTTATTCAATGTAAGTTTAAATAATGGCAGAAATCACCATTAACAAATCTTACAATATTCATTTTGTTTAATTAATTAATAATTTATCATTAAATTGATAATCAATTTAATATATCAATGCTAATGAGCATTATATAATTCTTTATAATTATCATAATATTTAATAAATACTTTTCAGTAATAAATTTCTTGTAGATTTAAATGAGATTCAGTAGCATTATTTACATAAAGATGCTTATTAGCATCAGTATATTGAATTAATTATTAATGTTAATGATGAAATATTAATAATCTCAAATAAATGTTGTTAGACATAAGATCCGCTGATAATTGTTTTTATCGTTATAAATAACGATGGTAACGGTTATCAACTCGTGCCTAATAACATTTATTTCAAATTATTAATATATATATATTGTCACGTCTTTTTCACTCCCGGAGCGGTCCGGGCCGTTTGACGGATCAAAAGGGGAAGGAGAGAAGGATGATAAGCCTCTCCGGGAGGTTCTCTCGCACCCCCGACACTCCACTAACCGAATTTTATTGTTGGGCGCCAGACGCGTGAATTCGCGTCCGCGAAATCGCGAGAAACTAAAGAGAGAGACGCAAGGCGAAATAAGTCGGTGATCATTAGCAATAATTCTGATATTGGTTGCTGTATGGATAGCCAAATCTTGAAATTTTAAGTAATGCCATTGATCAGTGAAATTAATTTTATAAGCATAGAAATGAGTATTAAAATTTACTGTGGTAAGTTTTTTAAGTAAAAAAATATACAATATTATCTCTGGATACAGATATTGTATAATCATAACCAAATTGAGGATTTTTACTTCTTTCCCAATCTACAACAACCAACATGCCATTCTCATAATGAAAGTCATTAATTTTAATCCATTTAACAATATTCCATTTTGCAAAACATATATCTTCAGGTAATATATAACAAAAACTAGAAAATTCTTTTACCTTAGTCCTATATAGGCTGCAGTCTGAACGGATGAAAATGATATTTTCAAGGATAAACCTCTCCCAGCCAGTAACCGACAGCAAACTTTAAGTTATATATATACTTATACTAGTTATATATACTAGTTATATATACTTATTTCGCCTTGCGTCTCTCTCTTTAGTTTCTCGCGATTTCGCGGACGCGAATTCACGCGTCTGGCGCCCAACAATAAAATTCGGTTAGTGGAGTGTCGGGGGTGCGAGAGAACTACCGGAGAGGCTTATCATCCTTCTCTCTTTCCCCTTTTGATCCGTCAAACGGCCCGGACCGCTCCGGGAGTGAAAAAGACGTGACAATATATATATATTAATAATTTGAAATAAATGTTATTAGGCACGAGTTGATAACCGTTACCATCGTTATTTATAACGATAAAAACGATTATCAGCGGATCTTATGTCTAACAACATTTATTTGAGATTATTAATATTTCATCATTAACATTAATAATTAATTCAATATACTGATGCTAATAAGCATCTTTATGTAAATAATGCTACTGAATCTCATTTAAATCTACAAGAAATTTATTACTGAAAAGTATTTATTAAATATTATGATAATTAAAGAATTATATAATGCTCATTAGCATTGATATATTAAATTGATTATCAATTTAATGATAAATTATTAATTAATTAAACAAAATGAATATTGTAAGATTTGTTAATGGTGATTTCTGCCATTATTTAAACTTACATTGAATAAAATTTATTAGCCGACTTATGATTTAAATTTGCACACATATGCTAATTGCTGACTTTTGCCCTGTGCATAAACATTGTGTGCAAAAAATAATTTAAGTAATAAAATTATAACATATAATGATTATAATGGACTATGGTTTTTCGCTTATTTCGCCGTATTTTACCGAATTAGATTTTATTTCAACGTTTTTTACCGTGCTTGATTTTATTTCGCCGTATTTTACGGTATTTGATTTTATTTCGCCGTATTTTATCGTGTTTGATATTATTTCAACGTTTTCTTACCGCATTTGATTTTGTTTCGCCGTATTTTACCGTGTTTGATTTTATTTTATCGTATTTTACCGTGTTTGATTTTATTTTACCGTATTTTACCGCGATTGATTTTATTTCAACGTTTTTTTACCGTATTTGATTTTATTTCAACGTTTTTTTACCGTATTTGATTTTATTTTGCCATAATTTACCGTATTTGATTTTATTTCAACGTTTTTTACCGTGCTTGATTTTATTTTACCGTATTTTACCGTGTTTGATTTTATTTCACCGTATTTTACCGCGATTGATTTTTATTTTAAAGTTTTTTACCGTGTTTGATTTTATTTCGCCGTATTTTACCGTATTTGATTTTATTTTGCCATAATTTACCGTATTTGATTTTATTTTAACGTTTTTTACCGTGCTTGATTTTATTTCACCGTATTTTACCGTGTTTGATTTTATTTCACCGTATTTTATCGCGATTGATTTTATTTTAAAGTTTTTTACCGTGTTTGATTTTATTTTAACGTTTTTTACCGTATTTGATTTTATTTCGCCGTATTTTACCGTATTTGATTTTATTTCGCCGTATTTTACCGCGTTTGATATTATTTTAAAGTTTTTTACCGTGCTTGATTTTATTTCGCCGTATTTTACCGTATTAGATTTTATTTTACCGTATTTTACCGTGTCATAACCTGTATTGTCATCTCGACTTCTGTTTTAACGTTACTGCTGCGGAAATCCGTCACAATTTTATTGCAACTTCGGGCGCTACAAAGTCCATTTTATTGTAAAAAAGATATGCGAGTGATTATAGGTGATGCACCGAAGTCAATGCAATTGTGAACGACCATGCGCGCCTGCTCGAATGGGCAACCCGTCGTACTGCTCTGTATCGTCATGATACAGCCTGTACATACATGCCCCGCGGCGTGGTCACATGTCGATTAAGCATATAAATTTATTGATATTGGAGGTGAGGCCCGTATTCTAAATAAATACCATTATTTTAAACGAGATGAAATATGATCATATAATTTCAAAGAATATACTTACTTTATTTTTTGTACCCAACGTATCCACATTTTTCGCTATTCAATTTTATAAATTGCTTTTGGAAAGGAATACAATTTTATTTCTGAACTTGTATTGTGAAATACATTTTTACACGTGTGCACGCAACAATTTAAATTTCCTTTCCGCAATTTTTCCATTACGTTGTATTAGAAAACTCCAGCAAATAATGCAAATTCCGGCCACCATGGGATATCTAAGTCCTACTTTTCCGCTATAGTACACCAGCGCACACAGCAAATAGGGTAGACCGAGGCGAATCGAATTACTAATTAGCACGATAAAACAGCTCGTTTGAAATAAAACATTAACGAAAACTGTCTTAAAACTTATATTGATCCGATTCGTCTCGGTCTACCCTAAGTTATTTGATGGATAGATATCATATCATATTATTTTAAAGAAAGATTTTTATTTAATTTGGCGAGGATCGGTGAAGGGATTATCGATTTCTGTTTAAAAAGTGTATAAGATGTACATGTAATTTTATAGAGTATCATTAAAGGAAGGTTGTTTTGAATTTTGCGAGGATCATTGAAAGGGTTACCGATTTCTGCTTAAAAAATGTGTAAGTTATTTGATAGATAGAACTCATACAGCACAGAAATATTGCAGCACCATTGCAGCAATGTTTTCCTGCAATATTGCAATATTGCAGAAGCATTGCAAAATGTTGCTGCAACGTTGTTGTGGCATGCAGCAATAGTAAAATGTCCGCTTGCAGAAATATTGCAATATAATATTGCAGCAACATTGTAATATAATATGTATGCAATAATTGTTTATATATATATATATATATAATACATAATAATACATATCGGCACAATAGCTTTAACATATATATAAAATTAATCCAAAGTTTTGGAATAGTACTATAATTTTGATTTCAAGTTATATTATATACTAATCTATACTAACTGTAATATAAATATTTTATGTTAAAATTTAATTGGAATATTTTAACTATAAATAAAAAAATCTGAATTATAATATATATATATTTATTTATTTATAATAATACATAAAATAATATAAATAGATATATAAGCTCACACCTATAAACTTTTTTATGTCACTATAAATGTTTAGACTATAATATGTATATAAAACAAAAATTGTTTTCTCTTTGGTTGATATATGAGTGAAATACGAGAATATGTGAAGTAGTATCTACATAAAATCATATACAAATATATATGACCAAAAATATATAAACATTAGCATAAACTAAATTACTAGATATGATAAACTATACGTATAAAAAAAAAAAAAAATTTTTTTCTCTTTGGTTGAATGAAACACGAGAAATATGCTAATGAATATATAAAATAGTAAACAAATATTATATGAAAAAAATATATAGATTGTGCATGTACGTATACAATTGTTATCAATCTGAATGCTTTTCTTCTTTTTTTGCAATTCTTATAGTAGCTTGTGCTAGCCATTTAAATGCATATTCCGTAAATTCGTTTTCTGTCATTTTTTTATATGACATCCGAACAGCTTCTGAAATATATACAAATATTATTCAACATATGTTTTACATATATTAGTCAAAGCATGTACAAAGTATGTACAAATTATGTGTGCAAAGTGTTCCAAATAAAACAATACATCTAAATAACTTGCAAAGAATACATGTTGAGAAACATTTGTCAAAATAATAATTGTAAGAGATTTCAAAAGAAATATTAAATAATTAAAAAAAATGTATGACAATATATATTACTATGGTACTTAAATATTGTTTCCACTGTTATTTCAAAATCAACTTTGATATTTTAAATATGCAATATTATATGGTTTTTCTCAATATAAAATAGATTCCTCAGGTTATTATGTATATTAAAAATTGTAACGATGCACCCCTAAAAACGCATCATTCCCGACTACCACCCGCCGGAGGCCGCCCGCCCGACCGATCTTTCGTCGGGCGAGGACAAGGGCGCAGTGCGCCCACATTTTTAAACGCTTCATATGCATCGTGTGCGCGAGATGAACGCTGCACCGATGCCGTCTCTTCTTCTTCTTCTTTGCTCCCCTGTTGGATCCCTGGCTCAATAGGCCATAGTACCACGCTTTCAATGCAAGACTGTGGGACCAGTGATGGGAAACACTGGGGCCCTCTTGATTCAATTACATGAGGCTTCAAGCCAACTCTTCTGATACTGTGGCAACTAAGAGGTCGATAACTATTTATCTATACAATGCAACGCGTGCATACATCTATAACCTGAGATCACAATCTTTTACAAAAGAAGGTATAGCCTTAACAATCTTGTAATTCAGGTTACCATATAAATACAGACAGGAAAAGGGAGCCAAAAGTTTAAGATCAAAAAGGGATCGCAGAAATTTAGTTCTGTTATTCTCAAGTAAATTACATGCCCAGAACAAGTGATCAATGTCCTGATATTCAAAGCCACAAGGGCATGAAGGTGATTCACCGATACCAAACCTACACTTGATAACATTAGTATATGGATATCCAGTAAGCAAACGTGCCATGATTCCAAATTCTTTCCTGTTAATACTAAATTTTGAGAGAAAAACCAGGTTTAAATTCAAATCAGCTAAATTCTCCATATAAAAATTACCTGAACCGTTATTAATACGATCCAGGAATCCCGCGTCAATATCAGTGTAATCATTTAAAAAATGTGAAGAAATTTCCTTATGAGATATTTTATTATTAAGATAGGGGCCATTTAACGAAGCTTCCTTGGCAGCCGTGTCGGCCCGCTCATTTCCCAAGACTCCCCTGTGGGCAGGGCACCATGAAAATCTGATCACACTACCGCAAGATGCGGCAAGACTAAGCTTAGACTTTATATTCGGAATCAGAGGACTGAGTTTGTCATTACTGGATGGCTTAATATTTACAATAGTCTGCAACACACTCCACGAGTCCGTACATATATTAACATATTCCCACGAGTTCGAAAGTGTCAGATCAATAGCAGCAATAATAGCCAGGGCCTCTGCAGAGAAAGAGCTCGTATACTTATTTAACTTAAAGCACTGAGTAATGCCCAGATTGGGAACCCAAACAGCACATCCCGCAATCGGTTCTCCATCAGACCCCACAGACTTAGATCCATCAGTAAAAATATCAATCTCACTAGGAGAAGATCTGTTCAAAGAAATCAGATTAGTGAAAGCCAGATTAGGGTTACCGTTATCCTTAGCAAACTGACCAGATTCACCATCTATGGGAGGAGAGACAGCGAAAATATGTGAGGGGAAGGAGAAGATCGGCTGTATATCCCACGTATATAAATGGCCACGAAAAGGTGCTATTACAGGCCACCGGGAAACAATAAAAGGAACATTACTAGAGGCAGTGTTTTGTTGATTACTCAACCAATGCAAGTTGGAGATCTTATTAATTATTTTATTATTACGCAATTGAATAGATCTACTCAAGAATTTGTCACATTTATACCCAAGTCTTATTGGAGTCTGTTAAATAATACCCGCAGATATTGAGACACCGTGTGGGCCCTTATCTGCTCAGATTTTTCGCTATTAAATAACAGATGCCGTCTCGCAAGGCGCCGAACGGCGCCGGAGGGAGCCGATCCACGCTGAAGGCGAGCGCGCGTCACGGTACCCCCACGCGGATCGCCGGCCCCGCCACGCGGGCGGCCCTCTCCCAACGAACCAGCCGGATATATAAGCCGCGGCACTCCGGCAAGAATTTACTTCGTCTCCCCGGCCTTAAGCTGCTATCGACGAAGCCTATTCCTCGCCTTCTAGGGGCAACACACCAACGGGGTACAGAGATCTGTGCCTCGACCGAGAAGTCTCGGGTGTTCCCCGCTTCCTTCACTCCGGACTCCCGACGGCCACGGCAACGCGGGGTCGAGTTCGCTCGGTCTCGTTACGAGACGTCTCGTTACCGTAGCCACGGGGCTCCTTTGCATCCTACCGCGCTCCTGACACCGCGTTGCACATTATACCGCGTTCCGCTTGTAACACCGCGTTTCGATGCCGCGTTGCACATCTTATTGTGATTACGTTCCCGAATACCGCGTGCCCGAACGTAACCCCGCGTCCCACTTGTAATACCGCGTTCGCCGACACCGAATTCCCGTATGTAATACCGCGTCCGCCGATACCGCGTTCCCGTTTGTAATACCGCGTCCCGGACACTGAATTACCGAGTACACTTAATATTGCGTTCCGCTTGCAATACCGCGTTCGCCGATACCGCGCTATAGCTTGCGCATTGTATATACGTTAGGTTTATTAAACCTCCTAGTCATCTCGTTAGCCTTAAGCATTGTAAGTACGTTATCTATATATATAAAAAAGAATGTATGTATGTATGTATGTCCTTTATACACTCTTAAACTATTCGACCGATTTATAACCAAAAGTATATGAAATAGGGGTAGAATTTTCCGGGGAGTGTTATAGGGTGTATAGTTTTTCGTTACCGATTTTCTGGAAACCGGATTTTTTAATTTCTTTAATTTTTCGAGAAATAATTGACCGAATTTTAAAGAATTGTATATAAAATAGGGGTAGAATTACCTGGGGAGTGCTATAAAGTGTATAATTTTTCGTTACCGATCTTTTTGGAAGACGGTTCCAAAATTTTTTCAATTTTTCGGGAATTTATTGACCGAATCTTAAAGAATTGTATATAAAACAGGGGTAGAATTTCCCGGGGAGTGTTACAAACTGTATAATTTGTATAGCCGATCTTTTTGGAAACCGGTTTTTTTAATTTTTTAAATTTTTCGGGAAATAATTGATTGAAATATATGAAATAGGGGTAGAATTTTTCGGGGAGTGTCACTATGTGTATAGTTTTTTGTTACCGATTTTTTGGAAACAATGGAAACCGGTTTTTTTAATTTTTTTAATTTTTCGGGAAATAATTCACCGAATTTCAAAGAATTATAGATCATATAATTTTTTGTTACCGATTTTTTTGGAAACCGGTTTTTTTAATTTCTTTAATTTTTCGGAAAATAATTGATTAATCTCAAAAAATTATACATGAAGAAGTAGAATTTCTCGGGGAGTGCTATAAAATGTACTATTTTTTGTTACCGATTTTTTGGAAACCGGTTTTTTTAATTTTTTTAATTTTTCGGGAAATAATTCACCGAATTTCAAAGAATTGTATATAAAACAGGGGTAGAATTTCCCGGAGAGTGCTGCAAACTGTATAGTTTTTCGTTACCGATCTGAAAGAGGGAGAGAGAGGGACAGACAGAGAGAGAGAGAGAGAGAGAGAGAGAGAGAGAGAGAGAGAGAGAGAGAGAGAGAGAGAGAGAGAGAGATTGATTGATTGATTGATTGATTGATTGATTGATTGATTGATTGATTGATTGATTGATTGATTGATTGATTGATTGATTGATCGATTGATTGATTGATTCTTTATTATGCCATAGCCAAGGCTTTAGGCAATTCGTGAAAAAAAACAAATAAATATACAAACAAGAATATAAAGTACAATGTGGCTGTTGTCGACGTGCATACGGGAGGGAGAGAGGGAGAAAAGGAGAGAGGGAGAGAGAGAGAGAGAGAGGGAGAGAGAGAGAGAGAGAGAGAGAGAGAGAGAGAGAGAGAGAGAGAGAGAGAGAGAGAGAGAGAGAGAGAGAGAGAGAGAGAGAGATTGATTGATTAATTGATTGATTGATTGATTGATTGATTGATTGATTGTTTATTATGCCCAAGCAATAGCTAAAGGGCAAAGAATGAATACAATATGCAATAAACTAGAACCTGTTCATGCTCTCTCACAAACAATGCGTACTTAAAACTAACTTAGAACTAACTCGCCTTATAAAATTAATGTAACTTAAAACTAAGAGAATAACGCTGCGCAAAAATAAGTCTAGAAATTAAGAAAAATAGCGATTTGCAAAAACAAAAATAAAATCCAAAATCCAAAAGACCACTTACTCAGATTCTGACGAAAGCAAATACACACGAAGAAGGCTTTTGAATGATGCAAGAGAAGATGCAGATGTAATTTCATGGGGAAGAGAATGCCAAAAATATATGGAGGAAAGTTGGAAGGAATTTCTATAAGCAACCGTTCTGTGAGTAGGAATATGAAAGATTTGAGGAGACGAAGCAGCTAGCCGGTCAGATCTTCTGAGTAATGGGTCAAGTGGAGTGAAAAGATCACTTAAGTACAAAGGTGAAGACAAATAGAGTATCCGATACATCTGACACCCGAGAAAGTACCGCCTTCTATTTTCCACCAAAAGCCATCCTAGGCGACGCCTATACTGAGTAATATGCTCATCCCGCCCCGCAAGTTATATATGAATCTGATGCAGCAGTTCACTAGTCTCTGTAATCTGGTGTTCAGTTCATCACTCAAGCCATGATAGACCAGGCAACGGTAATCTAAATGGGGTAGAATTAACGTCGTCACAAGCTTAATTCTCAGCTCAGTAGAGAGAGAGTTTTTATTGAATTTCAGCCTGTGTAACGCCCAGTGAACTTTTTGCGAAACATGCATGATATGCTTCTTCCAGGAGAGATTAGATTCGAAACAGACACCCAGATTTCTCACCTCACTAACAAATGGTAGTTGTGTATTGTTAACAGTGATAGGTGGAAGAAGGTTGAAATCTATGTTGTTGACATTTCTACCACTGCCGAATATGATTACCTTAGATTTAGCAGGGTTAAGTTTCAGACCGTTTGCCGATGCATAATCAAAAATAGCATTCGCGTCCACAGAAACTAAGTTAAGATTGTGGGGAATGTCAGAAGGTGGACACGCACGATAAATCTGGACGTCATCGGCAAACATCATGTGTTCTGTATATAACAAAATTTTACTTATATCATTAATGTATAGGGAAAATAAAGATGGACCCAGCACAGAGCCCTGAGGTACACCACATAACGTAGATTATCCTTGCTCCTCACCTCCCTTATTAAACTCTTAACGTTATGTAAAAAATCATTACATTTATATCATTCGATTACACACACACTTCCAAATTTAATTATTTTTTACATAACGTTAAGAGTTTAATAAGGGAGGTAAGGAGAAGGATAATAATTAGTAACTAATTTTCCCTTACACAAATATATTAAGTCATACGGTGTGATTAGTGGAGAATAGTATTATCTTACACCTTATAACATAAATTTTTGTTTCAACTTTCACAATTAATTGAAAAAATTAGTGACGGGTCATTTCGATTTTCTTTCTCATCCTCTTCGGAATCGTCTTGTGCCCAAAACGCGTGCGTTCCTGTATTATGTCGTGTTCGAATGTTATAAAAAAAATCAATAGATACATTTTGACTATAAATTATATTATTTTTTACATGCTCCTTTGTTCTTGAAATAATTAAATAATTATTACTCTATAATAAAAAGAAAAAAATAAAAAAAAGAAAAGGAAGCACCAGGGAACGAACCCGGCCCAGCGTCTCAGCAGGCAGACGCCCTACCGCGCTGCCACACACCATTTCGGGATTGAATGTTACCGCACGGGTATATATGGAACGCTGAAATCCTTTTTTGTTTATAACTTTGCAACGAATGCTTAGTATCAACTAATATCTTATCTATATACTCTGAGATTCTCCCCTTGCAGACTATTAAAGTATCGTGCACATCTGCGCTTTTCGACGTGTACCCTTTTTTTCAGATCGCCGGGCCACGTCGAGAAAGCAATCTAGTAGCCTCGACGCATCAGAGTCAGAGCGAGAAGGAGGGAATGATATTCTCTCTCTCTCGCTCGCTCGCATGGCACACCGACTTGCACCGACTTTAGCCGAGCGCGCATCGTCACGGAGCAGAGCATCTCTGTGTGCGTACGCTGCTGACATGTTACCGACATGTCAAGAATCGTGCAGCGCCTCACGCCTGCAAACCAATGAACTATAAGGCGTGGATTGGCGTGGAAAGTGACATGTTGACAAGCCTATTTTGTTGTGCATGCTATTTCTTTATTATTTGCTCTGTGCTTGTGCTCTAACGTTTAACGTATTCGTGAAAGTCGTAAAATTGGCCGAAAAGTAAGATTTTCATGCGGAAGGAACGTTTTCACCTCCTTTCGATAGTCGTTAAACGGCTGTTTTTCCCGTATGTTTAGGCTTCGTTTTATGGCTGTTTGTTTATTGTCGAGAGAAAAGGGTAGTTTTCGGCCAATTTCGGAAGTGTTCTGAAACGATCTGTCGTGATTTTTTATTGAAATGTCTTTTTATTTGAAAATGGCATGCACAACAAAATTGGGTGTTTTCCTCGCCTCGATAGTAAGAATCCAATATGGCCGCGGTGACCATCCAGGAGCCTTAATTATTAAAAATGTATTTATATCTTTGCGAGACATAAAATTAATTTAAATAAAAAGATTTGTTTGTCAAAGTCATTTAAAAGTCATGTTGTTATACAACGTTACATTTTTCATGCATTGTATTCAAGCATTTAAACATTTAAATATTTTAGCATTTACTGCTACGTCAACAAATATTTCTCTTTTCCTTTTGAATGTATTCAAGATTATTTTCCAGATAAGTTTTATAAAACGTTTTTACTTTTTTTATAATTTTTATTATTCTTAATTTTTTAAGAATGATAGTTTGTGTTATATTTTATTTTTAGTGAGAAGTATTTGTTTCCCACCTGTTAACATTGCTTATGACATGTTTTGTGTACAACATATACAAATGTTTTACGATACTGTATAAGGTTATATCTTATACATAGATGGATTTACGACATAATAGGAGATTTAAAGTATTTGGATTAAAAAAAGAAAAGAGTGAAATAACAAAAGAAAGAAAGACGAAGAAAATAGGAGAGTGAATAAACTTGGGCAAAAGATGAAAGAATTGACTGATCCGCTTACTGCTTAAGTTATACTGTTTACGTTCTGTATTTTTCTGTGTGAGCCTTACTTGTGCCAAATTTTTATTGAATATTATTTTATAAAGTAACGAAGTTTGTTTGTTCGTGTATTTATAGACAAATAAGTATATGGTTTTTTACGATATGTATATATATGTATTGCTAATTACTTTAATGTACTACATCATGGATATTATATTATTCATCTGCATTACAGTATTGATTGTCTTCGAAAAGAACAAGATATAATGGATGATTAAGTGTAAAAGGTAAAACTTGCAGTAGCGGTAGAAATTAATAAAAGAGGTACGTTTTGATATCTTAAAATATAAATATATTAAAGTTATAGATGCATAGGTAATTAAATTTATGAACTTTACAATAGTTTTATAAAATGTATATGGTAATACTTATAATTGATTATAATTTTATGTACAATTGTAAATATTAAAAAAAAAGAATTAAAAATAGATACTACTAATTTTGCAAAGTCAATATGCTATCCTTTTTCGATATTATTATAAATTACATATTAGCACGTTGAAGTTAAAAGATATATAAAAACTAATTAGTATATTAGATTATGATAATTATAGTATAATATTATTCTCTCTCTCATATTTCACAGTACATATTTTATAGAAGAGAAAAAAGACAAGAAAAATGAATAAGAATGTTTTAAAAAGTAACAGAGCAAAAATTGAGATTTAATATTTCACGAGACAAATACCCCAGGCATTTCAAACTCCCGCGCAGGGTAAATACATTCTTAGAGAACGTATCTCGTATTATTGTCACGGAGATTCTCAAGTATCACAAGTTGTGTGCACGGTGGATGCCTAGGATGCTAGGTGCCTAGGATTTCAGATCTTAAATCATCCCTTATATAGCCCTGACCTTGCTCCCTCTAATTATCATGTGTTTGGATTGAAAAGAGTCGAAAAAGGCAGAGAGAAAGAAAGATAAGACAGAGAGAAAAAGTGATAAAAAGAGAGAGGTAATAAGCCTTAAAATAATAATTAAACTTATATTGTGTGCATTTTGTCTACGATGAAGATGATAATAACGTGTTTGTTCGTGATTTTCTTATTCTTTGCGATTAGATATTGCATATATAATTAAAGATAATGAACAAGAGGAAAAGAAAGAGACAGCGACTCACAGCGAAAGAAAGAGAAAAAGAGAGAAAAATAAAAAGAGAGGCAAATAAGCCTTAAAATAATAATTAAACTTATATTGTGTGTATCTCGTCGACGATTAAATGGTGCAGATAACATGTTTCTTCGTAATGATTTTTCTCCGCGATTAGATGTGATGATAAAGTTAAAGATGACGGACAAGACGTAATGCAGGAGATAGAAAAAGAGAAGGAAAGATATAGAGAGAGAGAGAGAGAGAGAGAGAGAGAGAGAGAGAGAGAGAGAGAGAGAGAGAGAGAGAGAGAGAGAGAGAGAGAGAGAGAGAGAGAGAGAGAGAGAGAGAGAGAGAGAGAGAGAGAGAGAGAGAGAGAGAGAGAAAGAGAGACTATTTGCGTGTCTTAATACACATGTTCTCCGGTGCGAAGTCCGGCGGGGCATGCTAGTATAGAATAAATAGTGTTGAAACTGAATTGATTATACTGTCTCTGGGCCTTTCAATCGAACTCCCGCTGCGATACCCGTCCGCGTTCGATATCAAGGTTAGGCCGTTACAAAATATTTTGATAACAGTTTTAAAAAACAGTTAATAAAAAATAAATATTTTTAAAGATATTTTATATTTTACTCAGATATGCATACATTTTTAAGTATAAAGTATACAATATTTTTTAATGTACTCACTTATCCATGATTTTACTGCAGTACTTGTATATATAGAGAATTATCTACAGAACTAATTAATGCTTCACTGAGTATAGATATCAACTATGTATATATATAATAAAAGTAAAGACGACTGGATAATAAACTCGTGAAATATACAAAAAGGTTTTATATAATTATTATACATAGGTCTGTAAAATAATCATATGTGATATATTTAATTTTTAACTGTACAAAGAAATTTTTTGCAATATTATTATGTGAAATACGTGATATCTTGAATAGTTTGTATTTTCTACATATATAAAATGGCAAAAACAAAGTAATTTAAGAGCTTTTATCAATGAAAAGAACAAGGTTTAATTAAAGTTCTTGTACGTATGAAACTCAGTGAAAACTTAGGTTAGATTACATAAAATTAGATTAAGCTAATGTTCTTATAATTATAAGACATATAATTTTTAGATATAGCACGAATTCCTTTAAGAGATGTTGTTCCCTATAGTATGTCTTGTGAATGTCTTTTTTTAGAACGTTCCTTCGACGTAGCTGTGCTGTCTAGGTTAAGTTTTATAATAATAATGCATTTACATACCTTTACTCTCTGCCTTTATCTTGCTTCTTTTCCTTTTTTTCGCAATGCCTTCGTCTGCACGTGTTCACTCTCTTCAGAACTATCAAAAGATGCGTGACAATAAGTTTCTTATGGCCGAGTCTTCAAAAGCGTAGTACCGTAAGCCAAAAACTATGCCACGTGTATATGTGCCACGTCGCTGTATCTCCACCGCTGCGTATGCACAAATAAGTCACACATACGCCATGCCACAATATAAAAATTGATTGGTCCATACACATGTGCATAAGGAAATATAGACCAATCAATTTTCTTATGCTTACGCATTATGCGTTGTGCAGAAGTGTGTGTCCGGGCCCTAGTAAGAACAGTAGGTTCACTCCTCTAAGAAGTTGATGGTAAATGAATATGGCGATTCGCACAATCAATAACATGGCGGCTGTCATCTGACAGTTCATTTGGTTAGATACATCGGCGCGTCAGTTGTATTGTATTTGTATTTATTTAAAAAAAATTTTTAAATAGAATTATAATGAGTAATAAAAGTGGTTATCGATGTGTATTTAAAGATTGCGGGATCAAAGGAAACTTTATTTCAATTTCCGAAAGATTCAGAAAGGTATATACGTATTCATTATGACAAATACATGAATACATAAATACGTTAAATACACATAAATACATAAATATATTAACACATTAATACATAAATAAATATGCTATTTGTATATTATGTATATAATAAGATACATAATCAATAAATACATTTGAAAAATTAATATTTAAATATATTAATACATTAATATATCAAGACATAAATGCATTAAATATATTAATGTATTAATATATTTATGTATTAATTTTTTCAAATGTATTTATTGATTATGTATCTTATTACATAATATACGAATAGCATATTTATTTATGTATTAATGTGTTAATATATTTATGTATTTATATGTATTTAACATATTTATGTATTTGTTATAATAAATACGTACCTTTCTGAATCTTTCGGAAATCAGAATAGTTTTCCTTTGATCCCACAATCTTTAAATACATATCGATAACCACTTTTATTACTCACTATAATTTTATTTAAAAAAATTTTTTTAATAAATACAAATACAATACGCGCCGATACATAAAATACAGTAATAAAAATATGCTATTTGAATATTATGTAATAAGATAATAATTAGATAAATACATAAAAAAATTAATACATTAATACATAAATAAAATGAATAAAATGTGTCGTGACATTTTTGCTTCAAATATTTAATTAATATCTATGTATAATATATTTCTTATATTTTTTTTATTTCTTATATAATTATATCACAAGCGGTTTTTATTATTTAAATAAAATGCGCATGTATTTTTTATTTATGTGCATGTATTGTGACATTTTTGCTTCGAATATTTAATTAATATATATTTCTTATATTTTTTTTACATCTTATACAATTATCAAGCGGTTTCTAGTAAGCGGTTGAAATAAAACACGCTCGCACAATCAACATCATGGCTGACGTTTGCCACGAAGAACAAAGGCTTCGACACGGAGTGAACCTACTGTTCTTACTTATACTGTGGCCATGCTGCCAGCCCGAATTGCAACACTGCCATTAAAGCCTTTAAGCCGTAAGAAATTGAGCATCAATCGCTGCAGTCAAATGTATAAGAAGAATCATCGATTATAATTGGTCAATTTCTTCCGGTTTAAGGCTCGTTACATCTATTGTAGACCCAGCCTATGACTCCTGATGGATACAAAACGCGGAAATACCGACCTTACATAACGCGTGGCTTTAATTTTATCGACGCGGTAACCAATAAATTAATTCATTCTAACTCAGGGCGGCGATTACGTAACTTTTCCCCTAGATATAATAATATATTACGCTATTTTTAATTAATATTGTTTTGAAATATTGCAGCAACATTACTGAATCAATATTGCAATAAAATGTCTTTGCAATTTTTCTGCAATATTGCACTGCAATATGCAATGTTGCAACGTTGTAGCAATACTGCTGCAGCTTCTGTGCTGTATGGGAATATCATTTAAGGAAGGTATTGAATTTGGCGAGAATCGGTGAAGGAATTATCGATTTTTGCTTAAAAAGTTACATGTATAAGTTATACATGTAATTTTATATAGAGTATCATTAACCCTTATTATGTCAATACCCGGGTACCCGGGTACCCACCTGTGCATATATGGGTAAAATTTTTAATGTTTGCATGAAAATTTCTTTATAACCGCCCGAATTGTCGCTATTTGAACTTTTTACTATCGAAATATGCAATGAACTTTTTGTTTCAATACCCGGAAGTAAAAAAATTATTGTCCTGAAGTTTACTTACTTGATTCTAATACCCAGGGTACCCGGATACCCACTTTTAAAAATATGAGTTTTATTATAGTTATTGATTAAATTAATTTATAAATAATTAATATGGTTATAGGAATGGTAAATTAATACAAAACAATTAATTATAAATATGGGTACCCGGGTACCCCCCCCCCGGGCATTGAACAACGTCGCACATTCCGGGTATTGACATAAGGGTTAAAAGAAAGTTAGTATTGAATTTGACAATAATCGGTAAAAAGGTTCTTTCTTTATAAAATTTCGAATTTTTTGAGAAATTCGTGGTTGCTCTAACTTCCGCAAATTGTGAGACATCTGGTTATTTCTAATTCTATTATGTTTTTCAGTGCCAGACTAGAGTCAAGCTCAACAGGGTCTTCTTTCCCCGCTAATTTTTCCAAGCCCGTTCCCTTGGCAGTGGTTTCGCTAGATAGTAGGTAGATAGGGACAGTGGAAATCTCGTTAATCTATTCATGCGCGTCACTAATTAGATGACGAGGCATTTGGCTACCTTAGCTGCTATATATTAAGCTATTAAGATTTAGTTGATTAGATCCAGCTTTATACGCGAATAAAGATCCATATGCGAAGTCCATATATGGAGCCTAAACTCCCAAAATCCACATCGATTTGACATTGCGTCGATTGTAAAAACCCCATTTGTGCTACTAAAGCTGACCCTCTATCAATTCATATATTTATAAAAAAGTTAAATTTAAAATTTAAAAAAGTGCGTACATTAGAAACTTGCACATTGCTTCCTTATTATTACAGATCGCTACCATTGCTCCTATTTTATTTCGCTTATAAAGCTTCCTCTATGAGGAAGCCAAACTAATAAATACTAATAATTATGCATCAAATAAAATACAAGCCTCCTCATAAGAGGAGCTTTGTGAGCGAAATAAAATAGGAGCAATTATGGTAGCAATCTGTAATGATGAGGAAGCAATGTGCAAGTTTCTAATTTGCACACTTTTTAGTTAACATTAAGAAAAGTATACAAAAAATCTGAAATATATTTTCAATCGCATTAACATAACAAAATTTAAAAAAACGAATGCCCTGATAGAATTCTATACAGTTAAATTAGACGTTGTGTATCATCGTATTACTTATGAATAACATTTTATTAAATTAATATTTATTATTTATAGCCTTTTTTAAGTAATAAGTAAATGAAAGCTCTTTTAGAAAATTACATCTCTTTAAAATAGAAGAAAAAAGTATACCTGAGAGGCTACGTTCCAATTGAACGAGCAACGGACCCGAAGTAGCCGCCCGTGCCTCCTCCATGTTCGCGACGTCATACTCGATGGTAAGAGACGCGATCGGAGTGTCTGAGCTCCTTCTAAGCGCGCGTTGCGCCTCCGCCAAGGTGAGTCCCCGCAACTCGGTGTCGTCCACCGCCAGCAACCGGTCACCGGGCCTGACTCTACCCTCTTTGGCGGCCGGACCGTCCGCTTTCACCCCCGTCACCACCAAAGCCCTTGACATCCCTCCACGGAGGGTTACACCGAGGCTACCGTTTTCGCGCTCTACTCGTACCTGCGCGACCTTCGACGAGACGCCGGAAAGCGGCGATAACGCGCCGATAATATTCGTCTCTTGGTCATCCGGCAGTAAAAAGCTGTGAGGATGGTACTGGGTTTGCGTGAGCGTCTCCTCCGTTCTCGTTGAGTCTGAACTCGCGGATGTGGCGACGCTTCCGGGCCTAGCTCTGCTCTTGTACGAGCGCATCGTTGCCAGCCTCAACGAACTGAACATCCTCGTCAATCTCTATTTCGAAATTTCGATGTGATTTGATATATTATATATTGTTTAAATATATTAAGGATGTATGGGAGGTACAGTCTTAGATGTATAGGGCATAATTTTCAAAGCGCTACCAAGTGGCTAAAAATCAGTGAATTAAAATCGTTATATCTCAGCAACCGTTTAGTGGATTCGTTTCTATTTTTTTATAGCACATCAGGAAGACTAAAAGAACATTCTCACAAATTTTTAGCCACTTGGTAGCGCTTTGAAAATTATGCCCTATACATCTTAGACTGCACCTCCCATACATCCTTAATTCAACAAAGCGATTATCATTATTTTCCCCAAAAAAGAAGACAGTCTCTCACTAATAATTCCACTTGCAATCCACTCCCCCTTTTCTTTGTTTATAATTTTACACATGTAGGCCAGTCCAGTTTACGACAAGTGATAAATCACGAATCACAGTCAATGTAAATTTTGCGAGAACTCTTCTTTCCTCATAGCGTTATCCTGCATCCTTACTGAATTACATTAACAGAATACGAATATTATTTTATATGTTACACTATATATGTGTTTTATTAAACGAATACTAACGCTGTTCTCTCTAGAATTAAATTGATTTTAATTGTAGATAAAAGTAGTAAAAAAGATATTTAATACATTACGTGCTTTCTTATCCTCTACAATTCAATAATAAATTCATCAAAGCTGACATATTTATAGAAACAAAACATACATGTTCATATGAATATGTGTGTATGTATGCATATGAGTATACATGTGTTTTCTTATTCTCATAAATCTGTCGGCTTTGGAAAATTTATTAGATATTGAATGATAAGGAAGTGTAACATGCGCGCGCGCGCGCGTGGTGCGTCGAATCTCCGAGGCACCGGCTTCCAATTAGGAAAAACAAACTTCTAGCAAGAGAAGAAGAGCGGCACGAATGTAAGATATTAAATCCCAATGGCATAATCAAAAATAATTTTTTTGCTCACGTATCAAACCGATCACGGCCTTGGTTTCTTTGTTCTAATATACGATGCAGCGCGTGAAACCGTTGCCACTGTTCGCCGCGACCGAAACCCCGTAGAACTGAACGCAGAACTGTAACGAGTCGCGATACGGCTCTCAAAAATAACTCCTCCTATATAGGGCCGCATCTCTGTGCAGACGAGCGCGTTCTATTTATATGATCAACATCCACGTTTTACGCTTTACGCGCAGAAATCGTGCGGCCCTGTGGAGATCAGATGCCCCCGCAGTCGCCGTAACGTCGAATGAGAGACCAGGCTTCTCATTAAACACTTTACAGCTCACTTCTTCTTATAGATTTCGAACACGTCTAGTTTAACACGATTGCTATAACAGATTAAATACATTCAAAAGAGTCTCTTTTTCCTCTTCTCCTTTCCCACCTCTTTCTCTTTACCTCTCTTTCTATCTCTATTTTTCTCTCTCTCTCTCAGTATAATTTTTTTATATTTTTGTGTTTTATAGAATGAATCGAGAAACGAACAGATCGGATCGTAATAATCGATATTTTTTTCTATTTTTAAATCTTGAATGTTCAAATTAACGATTTTGACATTTGATCTGAGCTTTAGATTTTTTCTTAATAGTTCCATTTTTAAACGATTTTTAAACGATCCATTTCTAAACAATTTAAGATTTATTTATCAAATATCAATTTTATTACTAGAAAATATAGGTATGTATAATTAATTTTCCTATACACATTCTCTTTTTTGTCCACTCTTAAAAAAGGCGTGTTAAATCGATAGTCGAATTTATTGTTGCCTTTTTACCGCGATGCTGATTGGTTATCTCGATTGATTGCCGCGTCGTAGCTTGCTTCATCCCGTGAAGGACTGTCATCGCGGAGTGTGTGTGTGTTTTGACAGTTTGAACGTTAGCGTATTGTCGTGTGAGTATAATAGTGTAATGTAATAAAAATCAAATAGTATAGTTAAAAGTTAAGTTTTATAATAAAAAGTATAAAATTTAAAAAGCTAAATAACGCGCGCGCAGCGCGGCGTCTGTGAACGGTTGTCATCGAAAAATTTCAGATAAGTTTTAGATAAATTCTATATAATGTTTTTATTATAATTTTTAATATTTTATTATTTTACATAAGATACTTTGTGTTATCTTCGGTAATACTGAAGGAGACGGGCTTCCTCTCCGATTTCGATGAAATTAGGCTTATTCGACGCGTTTTTGCATAAAACGACCGAATCTGGCAGAAAAAAGTGTCGCTCTGCCACGCGAAGCGAGATATTAACTGTTAAAGTTGACAGGAATCAGGTTATGATTCCTGTCATACCGACGAGATGCAGCGACTACGACCATGCCCTGCGGCCACACGCGCATGCTCAGTGGCCGCACGCGCATGCAGCAGATCACGTGACAACTGTTTGGTTGGTAAGTCAGAAGTGTAACATAATTCGAATAATCTTTCGGCGTATAGATTAGTGACGCTTTAAAAGTATTTAAGTGTTTAAAGCGCGTCAACTAACCTATGTAGGTTAATGACGCGCTTTAAAAGTATTTAACTGCAGTTTAATGATTTTCGTTTAAAGCAGAAGGCACACACACACACACGTGTGTATGTCCTGCTTTATAGAAGTTGTGATTTTCGTTAAAGCAGGGCACACACACGTGTATATACCCTGCTTTATAGAAGTTGTGATTTTCGTTAAAGCAGGGCACACACACGTGTATATACCCTGCTTTATAGAAGTTGTGATTTTCGTTAAAGCAGGGCACACACCGTGTGTATGTCCTGCTTTAACGAAAATCACAACTTCTATAAAGCAGGACATACACACGTGTGTGTGTGTGTGTGTCCTGCTTTAATGAAAATCACAACTTCTATAAAGCAGGACATACACACGTGTGTGTGTGTGTCCTGTTTTAACGAAAATCACAACTTCTATAATGCAGGACATACACACGTGTGTGTGTGTGTGTGTGTCCTGCTTTAACGAAAATCACAACTTCTATAAAGCAGGACATACACACGTGTGTGTGTGTCCTGCTTTAACGAAAATCACAACTTCTATAATGCAGGACATACACACGTGTGTGTGTGCCCTGCTTTAACGAAAATTACAACTTCTATAAAGCAGGACATACACACGTGTGTGTGTGCCCTGCTTTAACGAAAATCACAACTTCTATTCTCTGCTTTAACAAATTATTTCTGTTTTGTTAACTTCGACGCTTAATATCTGTAACACAAATAATTTGTTAAAGCAGAGAATAGTTGGTAGAAAAGTACATATTTATATGTACTTATTCATCGTACACATTTATATGTTTTATGAATAGTTGGTATATAAATATGTACTTTTCATATACCTGCAACTATTCTCTGCTTTAACAAATTATTTCTGTTTGGCATAGTCACAGTCGCTACATCGCGTCGGTATGACAGGTTTCATAACCTGATAGTCGTCAACTTTAGCAGTTAATATCTCGCTTCGTGGGGCAGAGCGACACTTTTTTCTGCCAGATTCGGTCGTTTTGTGCAAAAACGCGTCGAATAAGCCTAATTTCATCGAAATCGGATAGGAAGCCCGTCTCCTTCAGTATTACCTTATCTTCTTATTTCAGTTATATTAACGGCTTTCATAAATGTTGCTATAACAATATGTTTTGTGTACAAATGTTTTGTGCACACAACAGTAGTAAAATTACTACTACATAAGGTTATATAAAGATACGTATAAAGAGAGAGAAATATATGCATGGCCGGCAATCTTGAAACCCGATGACGTTTGAGAATATTGAAAAGAGACAGCATATATACGCACGTGTGCGCTCAGTGCAGACAGTGTATGCAAATTGAAAAGTGTCAAAAAAGAGAAAGAAAGAGATGGAGACAGGGAGAAAAAGTGAGAGGTAAGCCTTAAACTAATAATTAAACTTATATTGTGCGTAACTCATTTACGAGATGAAGATGATAACGTACGTGTTTGTTCATAATTTTTTTTATTCTTTGTGATTAGATATTATTATACAGAGTTAAAAATGATGAACAAAAGAAAAAGACAGAGAAAGAAAGAGAGAAAAAGAGAGAGAAAGAGAGGCTAAGCCTTAAAATAAAAATAAAAATAATAATAAAAATAAGTTAAACTTATATTGTGCGTAACTCGTCTACGATGGAGATGATGATATCGTGTTCATTCATAATTTTTTTATTCTTCATGATTAGATATCGCAAAATTGAAAATGATGAACAAGAGAAAAAGAAGAAAATAGAAAGAAAGAGAAAAAAGAAAAAGAGGCAGGTAAGCCTTAAAATAATAAATAATTGAACTTATATTATACGTAACACGTCTACGATGAAGATGATGTTAGAGTGTTTGTTCGTAATTTTTTCTTCTTTGTGATTAGATATTACAAAGTTAAAGATGATGAACAAGAGAAAAAGAAGGAAACAAAGAAAAAAAGAGAGAAAGATGGAGAAAAAGAGAAGGAAGTAAGTTTTAAAAAAATAATTAAACTTATATTGTGCGTAAATCGTCGACGATAAAGATGGTGATAGTGATTGTGTTAGTAATTGTGTGTGTTAGTATTTTTTTTGTTCTCTGGAATTAGATATGACAAAGTTAAGGAAGACAAATAAGAGAAAAAGAAGAAAAGTCGAGAGGGGACAGAAAGAAAAAAAAAGAAGAAGAAGAAGAAAGAAGAGATGATTTGATATATATTTAATATGCCCAAGCATAGGCTGAAGGGCAAAGATACAAAATGGCAAGATAACGACATAAAAATATCCGTAAGAACTAGCATACATAAACAATAATTTTAAGAGAGAGAGAGAGAGAGAGAGAGAGAGAGAGAGAGAGAGATTGATTGATTGATTGATTGATTGATGGTTTTATTTTGCCATAGTCAAGGACTTTAGGCAATACATGAAAAAGTAAATTAAAAATACAAAAATTATAGAATTATAATAAAAACATAGAAAACAGTAATAAATTCACGGATGTAAATCTAGATAGGTGAGAACAGAGAAAAATTGAGAACATGCTGAGTAAGATTCGCAAAAATAGCTAATACAGGAAGGACGCAAAAATATAAAGAGAACCAGAGGTACAATTTAAACTGCTTAACAATATACACTGAAAGCATAGTATGCTGACACCCAGGCACCAGGTCACGCAGAGGCATCGGATACGCCAATGCGAGAATTAAGAACAGAACTCCGCTCCAGCGAGAATAGGTGGTCGTGGAGATTGGCTTTAAACTGCGTTATAGACGATGACGACGCCACGCTGACAGGAAGGGAGTTCCACAGGTAGGCGCCCGCGAGGTGGAAGGATCTACGATACGTCTCGGTGCGATGGATGGGAACGTGAAAAGCACGATGTTGAGCCAAATGTGACGATCTTCTGAGGGAGGGATCGGGTTCAACAAAAATGTCCAAAAGATAACCAGGTGACAAATTGTGAAAGATCCTGAACATTTCTATGCCAAGAAAGTATAGACGTCTATTGGCAACAGACAACCACCCTAGACGGTGACGGTAAGGCGTGATATGTTCGTCCCGCTTTAAATTGAAAATGAAGCGAATCGCGCAATTAATGAGTCTCTGGAACTTGGTGTTAAGCTCATCAGTAACGTCGTTGTACACCAGAGAACAGTAATCGAGCAAGGGCCAAATCAAGGAGGTCACGAGTTTAACACGTAGATTGAGAGATAAAGAGTTCTTGTGGAACTTGAGTTTGTGTAGCGTGAAGTGCATTCTCTTGGAGATATGGGAAACGTGATCGTGCTATGACAAGTTGGAGGTGAGTAACACTCCAAGGTTACGCGTCTGGGAGATATAAGGAATGAATGAACTATTGACGGAAAAGAGAGGCAAGTCGTTAAAGATCTATACGCCGAACGTAACTCCTACTCCCGAGCAACATGACCTTCGACTTGCCAAGGTTTAGTGACAGACCATTTGATGCTGCATATTCAAAGATAATTTGAACATGCGCCACCAGCCGCAGGACAGCGTTCAGCTGGCTGGGCTGGCATCTACGATAAATTTGTGTGTCATCAGCGAATATTATGCGCTCGGTAAACTGAAGGAAGGTGCCTATGTCATTTATAAATAAAGAGAAGAGGAGTGGTCCCAAGACAGATCCTTGAGAAACACCGGAGGTGACGTAGAGCCAATCAGAGAGGATACCATCGAGATCGAGGACTGCTTGTGAGCGACCAGTGAGGTATGAGTAGATAAGTTTGAGGGCTAGATCGGAGAAACCCAATTTCCTCAATTTAGTGAGCAGAAAGCGATGACAAACAGTGTCGAAAGCCTTACTGAAGTCAAGAAGAACAAGAATCGTAAACTCACTTATGTCGACGCCGTATTTGACATCATCGAGCAATCTAAGGAGGGCGGACTGAGTGGAATAACCTTTGCGATATCCCGATTGTCGATCATCAAGGATGTGATGGCTATTAGTAAAGTCCACAATTTGACGATGCAAAATCTTTTTAAATAGCTTGGAGAGCTCACAAAGGTTAGCTATAGACCTTGTGTCGGAAGGGAAGGAGGGTGTTTTTACCTTTGATAAGGGGCGCAAAATGGCTCGTTTCCACAACTTCGGAAAATATCCTAGTTTAAGACAGCTGTTGAAAAAAGAAGAAATGAGGTTGCCAATATGGGGCAAGGACAAGGATATGGCGTATAGTGGTAGCTGATCACAACCCGAAGCCAGTGATACAGAAGAGGAGGCACTAAAGGAATGTAGGTCATCGTAAGTTATTTGAGAAAAACTGAAGAGTAGTTCATTGAAAGTTATGGACGAAATAATGTCAGAGAATTGAGATGGTGAACAGAAAGAATGATGATTGGAGATAGAGGCGTAATGGGCGTTAAGACAGTCACGAGAAAAGAAGTTGAGTGGAGAAGAGACTGGTGATTCTATTAAACCAAGATTGGCTAACTCACGCCATATCTTGGAGGGGTCGGAACTCAAGCTCAACCTATCCATGTTGAAGTGCTCCCTTGCTCTCCGTAGGTCAAGCGTGAGTTGGTTTCTAAATGACCTATAAATGTGGAAGTCAAGAATGCTTCGAGATCTTCGAGCAACGTTGTAAAGCCTGTTACGCTGTCTGATCCTGCCGGCAAGAGCACCAGTGAGCCAAGGCGCAGACGGACGGGTGACACGAAAGGTGCGTGTAGGAGCGTGAAGGTCGAGGCTGGAAACGATGTCACGTGTTACGGTGTCAAGAAGGCGATCAATGTCAGGTTCGACAAGACACTCACAACCGACCACATCAGGGAAAGACGAAGACAACGCAGAGGAGACCGTTTGGATGAAACACTGCTTATCAAATTTTTTGAAATAGCGTCGAACCAGAGTACGACTAATAAGAGAGGAAACCTCGAATGAATAGATCAATTCAATGGGATCGTGTCCATTAATAAATGGAGCACTAGAGAGAGAGAGAGAGACTTGCGAAACAGGGAGACCTTGTCTAAGTTATCAACTATAAAGACGTCTAACCATGTGTGGGAAGAAAGAGTGTGGTAAGTCGCATGCGACTGAACAATGTGAAGAGACAGTTGGGAAACAAGACTCGTGAGGTGATTAGATTCATAAGAAGAAGCTAGGAGATTAGAGTTTAAGTCACCAGTAATTATTATGTTCTTGTAATTATGCATGTAAGCGGTAAGGGTGTCAACATACTTGCTAAAGTTTGCAGCTCTCGGCCTGCGATACATAGTCGTAAATAAGAGAGGCGGACGCGCACTACCCCGAATGTCAAGTAAGAGAAATTCCGGTTCGTTTGAGAAGGCGGAGGGTGACGACGCCAAAACACGCGCACGCAACGACTCATGAATGTAGCAAGCCACTCCGCCTCCCTCTTTGCCCTCTCTGCCTGCCCGTAGTAGGTAGTATCCAAATATGCGCACCAGGTCGTCGGAAATATGAGAGTGAAGCCAAGTTTCAGAAATAGCAATAACATGAAAGAAATTTGACGCTAAGAGGGCCTGGATAGTCTAAAGATGGGCAGGCAGAGAGCAGGCATTGAAGCTCGCAATGCTGATCTGACTATATGGGGCAGCAGCAACATCCGTGACAACAGGTCATTGAAGATGACCGAGGTCGGCCTCGGTGGTTATTAAAGTAGGCGGCAGGCCATGATCCTTGCGGACAAAAATCTGACCGTCCCTGCACCAAACATGCTTGTAAGACAGCCGCTTGGCCTCGACCCGAGTCCGGCGCAACAGATTATAGACATCAGTAGGTAGGAGCTCGTTGACATAAATATGCCCAGGGACATCTATAGAGAAAACCTCGCTGACAGTGAGTCGACGTTTTCGGCGCATAACGGTGAGGATATATGTAGTCGCGAATCTCTCGCGACTTAAGCACAACGATAACCGATCGCTTCCCGTCCGCAGTGACGGTTCGAAGATCCGGGGCCGAAACAGAGCCAGTCGCAACACCACGCACCGCCAACGCACCACCGTCCCCCACGTCGCGAGTCTCGAGAACGTCCGAAGCCAGCTGAGATATGTCAAGTGCACGAAGAACGCTGGTAACAAGGTCCATTGACCTGATGTCGGACAGAGAACAAGGAAACCCGGAGATAATGATATCGGAAGCTCGCGAGACTCAAGACGAAGGAGACCGCGGAGCGGGAAGAGGGCCACTCAGATCACTCTTAAGTTCGCTCTTAAGTTCGTTCTTTAATTCACCCTTTAAACCGCGCATTTCATTCGTGAGAGCAGCACAGTGCTGCTCCAACTCAGCTATGCGCTGAGTGTTGCGGTCGACACTTTTAGCCAGTGAATTTAACTGGCTGAGTTTATCACTGAGCTCACTGAATCGCGCATCGGACGACTCAACAAATGCAGAGAATCGCGCCTCGGACGACTCAGCAAATGCAGAGAATCGCGCCTCAGACGACTTCATCTGCTCAACCAGTTGGCGCAAGAACGCATTCGTCGTGTCGCCAGTCACCGATTGCGGTAGAGTGCCAATAGCAGGAACTGTAAAGTCTAAAAGCTCCGTGCACTCAACCCCCGGTGTAAGAGGGGCAGCAGATGAGGCAGCTAATGACATGAACGACGCGACACCGTCGACATACGGCACCGGTTGCAGCGAAGCCGCCAGATCTATACAGCACTGCTCAGCGTATTTGTAGTTGGCGTACGCCTTAATGCAACCAGGATGGAAGAGTTTAGTGCACTCGCACACAACAGCAGCCGTCGCAACCGACTTCTTGCACCTAATGCACGCGCGCTGCATGGTTGATCAACTGACAGCAGCAGAGAGCAGAACCAGACAGCGGTCCAGTGGGTAACGGATGGTGGTACGCCACGAGGCCCACAGATGTCGCCGCACGCGCGAACCAAGGCAGCTCATGCACAAGCCACAGCAATCCAGAAATCATGCAAAAGTGAGGTTAGAACCGGAAAAACCTCACTCAAGGATGTCTAGCCCAGTAGTTGCAAGGACAGAAGAAATGAATATATATTCCGCCAAGCAACAAGAAACCTGCTCGAGCCTGCAGGTCGAGCTCGAGCTCGAGCTCGAGAGAGAGAGAGAGAGAGAGAGAGAGAGAGAGAGAGAGAGAGAGAGAGAGAGAGAGAGAGAGAGAGAGAGAGAGAGAGATAGAGAGAGAGATAGATAGATAGATAGATATAATTTATTATGCCCAAGAAAAACTAAAGGGCAAAGATTAACAATACAAAAAAAGAAAAAAAAAGATAACAAAAGTGCATGCTCTCACTTGCACAAATCAGTTAAGTGTAGAGCACAACTTAATAGCAATTACAACAGTATACACTGTAAAAGAACTAGAACTAACGCAACTTAAAAATAGGAACAATGTAAGTACAGTTAAACTAAAACTAATATCAAGAATAAAACGCAATATAACTTACAAGCTGATAAGAGGGAAAGACACCATCAAAAGCCTCGCGTCAGCAATCGATATCATGCAACTTCACGTGCTAACAGATACGCTTTGAGAAGACCTTTGAAGGAGACAAATGAAGAAGCAGAGGTAATATTAATAGGAAGAGAATGCCAAAAATATATAGCTGAAAGATGAAAGGAGTTTCTATAGGTGGTAGTTCTATGGCAAGGAATTTGAAAGGTTTGGGATGCAACAAGACGGCGGTCAGATCTCCTCAACTGCGGATCAAGCAAAGCGAAATTGTCACGAAGATACGAGGGAGAGCGCATGTAAAGTATTCGAAACATTTGACAGCCAAGAAAGTATAACCTCCTGTTTTCAACTGTAAGCCACCCCAATTGTCGCCTGAACGGAGTAATATGTTCGTCACGCTTGAGATCAAATATAAAGCGAATGCAACAATTCACAAGTCTCTGTAACAAGGTGTTCAGTTCTCCAGTCAAACCATGATAGACTAGGCAGCAGTAGTCAATGTGCGGCATAATTAAAGCCAAAACCAGCCTTATCCTTAACCTTAAAGAGAGAGAGAGAGAGAGAGAGAGAGAGAGAGAGAGAGAGAGAGAGAGAGAGAGAGAGAGAGAGAGAGATTGATTGATTGATTGATTGATTGATTATGTTTATTTATGCCCAAGCATGAGCTAAAGGGCAAAGGTGCAATAAAAGCAAATAAAACAATATAATACAATAGTAACAAGATATAGTACTAAAAATAAGTAGCGGGAAATATCATGATACGCAGAGCAAGAACTGGTAAGTAACAAAATATAGACAAAAATGTAAGGCTTAAGAACTAACTTAGAATTACGCACGCAATGGTATCATTGCACTGTATAGTCGACGCAAAAAGGCTAAAGCATCAACCAGATTATTAGCCAGATTCAGAGGCAAGTAAAAATAAATGAAGAAAGTTTTTAAAAGATGCGATGGAAGATGCAGATGTTATACTAGTAGGAAGAGTATGCCAAAAAACGAATTGAGGAAAGACGAAAGGAGTGCATATATGTGGCAGTTCTACAAGTCGGGATATGAAAGGTTTGCGATGAGGCACCAAGACGGTCAGAACTCCTTAACGACGGGTCAGGAAGAGTGAAAAGCTCACTAAGGTAAGAAGGAGATTGTAAGAAAAGGATACGATACATCTGACAACCGAGAAAATAAAGCCTCCTTTTTTCAACAGAGAGCCAGCCCAGTCGATGTCTGTATGGCGTTATATGTTCATCACTTCTGATATCATAAATAAACCGAATACAGCAATTTACAAGTCTTTGCAATTTAGTATTCAACTCATTGCTCAGGCCATGATAGACAAGACAGCAATAGTCAATGTGAGGTATAATTAATGCTGTAACTAATTTGATTCTTAATTCAGTGGAAAGAGAGTTTCTATTAAATTTTAGTTTATATAGTGCATGATGGACTTGCTGTAAGACATGCAGAATATGTTTCTTCCAAGAGAGAGTAGACGTGAACATAACGCCCAAATTCCTCACTTCACTTACAAAAGGAAGAGGTACCTGGTTTACAGTAATAGGCGGTAGAAGACAAACGTCAACATGCCTAACGTATGCTTTACTACCATAAATAATCACCTTTGATTTGGCAGGATTCAGTTTAAGGCCATTAGACTCAGCATAATTAAATATAGCGTTTGCATCCTTAGAAATTAACTCTAATCCATGAAGAATGTCAGCCGGTGAGCATGATAGATAAATTTGAATGTCATCGGCAAACATCATATGTGATGCATGTGACAAGACGCTACCAATATCGTTAATAAAGAGAGAGAATAAAAGTGGACCAAGCACGGAACCCTGTGGGACGCCCGACGACGTAGATAGCCAATCAGAAAGCTTGCCAGAATCATCTACCACCGCCTGAGAACGACCAGTCAAGTATGAAAAGATCCATGTAAGAACGGCGTCAGAGAAACCGATCGCCTTAAGTTTAGTGAGTAGGCGAAGATGTGGAACAGTATCAAATGCCTTGCTGAAATCAAAGAGAATCATGATTGTGACAAACCTGTTGTCAATTCCCTCCTTGATATCATCACAAATGCGAAGTAGTGCAGACTGAGTGTTATGGCATGGTCGATAAGCAGACTGTCTTGGATTTAAGAGATCATGCTCGATTAAGTAGTCGGTAATCTGTGAGGCAACAATCCTTTCAAGGACTTTAGAAAGTTCAGGCAGATTGGCTATCGGTCTCGTATCAGACGGAGATGACGGAATGCGAATTTTCGAAAGAGGGCGGATAAGCGCTTGTTTCCACAAAGACGGAAATGAGGAAGTTTCTAATGAGCAGTTAAATAAGGTAGTTAGATACGATGAAATCGTTGGCCAAGCGATACGTAAAATATAAAGCGGAATTCTATCGGAACCCGACGCATACGAATGATGTGGTCCCATAGAAATGATCTTAAAAATCGTGCAAGGTGTAACAGCAGAGAACACAAATTCTGGACATTGAGATGGACGAGTAACCAGTGCAATGGCAGAAATAAAGTCAGCATATGAACATGGCAACTGAGCGTTAGAAACAGAAACGTAAAATGAATTCAATAGATCGGGTGGAAAAAAACGTAGAGGAGAAACCAAGGATGATTTGACAAGACCCAAGCGAGCCAGCTTTCTCCATAGTTTAGCAGGGTCCGTAATATTCTTAAGAGTATTAAAATGAAACTCGCTTTTGGCACGCTTCACATCAATATTGAGCTGGTTACGGAAAAGTCTATAGGTGGCATAACCAAGTAAACTATTAGAACGTTTTGCCTGCTTATACAGCCGATCACGAGTACGAAACCGGGTTTTAAGTTCAACTGTAAGCCACTGCGCAGGAGGCTTTCTAATAACGAATATACGCTCAGGAGCCAACACATTAAGCGTTCCAAGTAAGGCATCGGACAGCGCTGTACAAAGCTCATCAACTTTAGCAACGTTAGTCCAGTCATCAAGTCCGACTTGACTGCCATCAGTGACTCGCCGAGTGCACGCAGGGAAACCGGTACCCTCAATGATAGACAGAAGGTGATCACGAAACGCATCACCATTAATAGCTCTATAACTACGCTTTATAGGGCGGCGGTGTGGTCTAGTGGTAGAGCGCCAGACTCGTAATCTGAGGAACCAGGTTCGAGTCCACTAGAGCCATGAATCATGGAAAAGTTTTTTTCCGAAAAAACCGCGTCCCTCCGTGCAAGATAGGCTCTTGTGCGGAGAAAACTGGGCTCCGTCTTTCGGAAAGAGACGTTAAGCCGTTGGTCCAAAGGGTTAAAGTGAGAGGAGAAGGGTAATATTGGTGGTAGATTGCGAACCCTGCGGGGATATGCAATAAATTACGAATTTACGAACTACGCTTTAAAATGTTACGCTCAATTCCCCTGCTCGTACCGAGTGACAGCGACAATTCAATGAGATCATGACCGGCTATAAATGGGCACTCGGATTTAGTAAACTTTAGGACCTTATCTCCATCATCCACCGCGACAACATCAAGCCATGAGTCAGAGGTAGCCGTGTGATGCGTAGCATCAGAATGAATAATGTGCATTGATATGCCCGACATAAGTTCACGTAGATAATTAGCCTCAAAATTATTCGAGAGAAGGTCGCAGTTAAAGTCACCGCTAATGATTATATTTTTATACAGATGCGAAACACTGGTGAGTGCTTCAACGAATTCATGTAAGAGGAGACCCTTAGGTCTTCTGTAAACTGACGCAAATAATACAGACTCATCATTAGGTAACCGGATTTCAATGATGAGATATTCCGGAGAGTTGATGTCAGCTCCCGAAGAAGCAGCAATAACTTTGACCTTCAATGAATCATGAACAAAGCAGGCAACTCCTCCACCTCGTCTACTCACTCGATCATTACGAATAAGAAAGTATCCGTGTAAAGCTACTAAAGCATCAGAAACCTGAGAATGCAGCCATGTCTCAGACACTGAAATGACATGAAATGAGTTAGCAGCAAAACGCATTCTAATTAAATCAATATGTCCCCGAAGGGAATTAGCATTAAACTGAGCTAAACAAAATCGAGTAGACGAGACAGATTTACAATGTGCAACGGAAGATAATGATTGGTCAGGCAATAACTGGTCAGAACGTGCACGTCAAACGAGCCTATCAAGATCTGCACTCGAATCAAGAGAGAGAGAGAGAGAGAGAGAGAGAGAGAGAGAGAGAGAGAGAGAGAGAGAGAGAGAGAGAGAGAGAGAGAGAGAGAGAGAGAGAGAGAGAGAGAGAGAGAGAGAGAGAGAGAGAGAGAGAGAGAGAGAGAGAGAGAGAGAGAGAGAGAGAGAGAGAGAGAGAGAGAGAGACAGGGAGGGAGAGAAAAGCAAAGCCTTAAAATAATATTAGACTTATATTATGCATAATTCATCTACGATGAGATGATAATAGCGTGATATTACAAAGTTAAAAATTATGAACAAGAGAAGAATAAGTAGACAGAGAAAGAGAAAGATAAGGAGGGAAAAAGAAAAAGAAGAAAACAGAAAAAGAGAAAGAGAGAAGGAGGTAAACCTTCAAATAATAATTAAACTTATATTGTGCGTAACTCGTCGACGATTAATATTGTGATAGCGTGTTTCTTCATAATTTTTTTTCTCCGTGATTAGATGTGTTTGACAAAGTTAAAGATGACGAACAAGAGAGGGAAAAAGTAGAAGACAGACAGAGAGAGGGGAAGAGAGGAGAGAGAGAGAGAAAGAGAGAGAAAGAGATAGAGAGAAAGAGAGAAAGAGAAAGAAGTTGAGAATTTACCTTTGTAATCAAAGAAATAATAGGCATATTGAAAATTTCGTATATAATGAGTTATATGTATAGTTTCTCTCTTTCATTTCTTAGCTTTCAATTAATTATTAAATTTATTTTTTGAGACTTTAAATTAAGGCTCCTGGATGGTCAGCCGAGAACTCTGCGTTGACGGTGGCGACACAGTTGTCAGCGGTAGCCGCGGTAGAAATAAGAACTTTGTCGCACGACTTTTACAGAGTATCACATGATAAGTGGTGCGATTCCGAGCTGAGCACATCCCTCTCCACTTACGCACACAAACATGCTCTGTCTCCGTGTGACGACTGAAGTGACGACAGTGACGATGCGCGCTCGGCTAACAATAGGTTCGGCGCGTCGTGCGAGCGAGAGAATATCCTTCCCTCCTTCTCGCTCTGACTCTGATGCGTCGAGACTACTAGATTGCTTTCTCGACGTGGCCCGGCGATCTGAAAAAGAGGGTACACGTCAAAAAACGCAGATGTGCACGATATTTTAATAGTCTGCAAGGGGAGAATCTCAGAGTATATAGATAAGATATTAGTTGATACTAAGCATTCGTTGCAAAGTTATAAACAAAAAAAGATTTCAGCGTTCCATATATACCCGTGCGGTAACATTTAATCCCGAAATGGTGTGTGGCAGCGCGGTAGGGCGTCTGCCTGCTAAGACGCTGGGCCGGGTTCGTTCCCTGGTGCTTCCTTTTCTTTTTTTTCTTTTTTTCTTTTTATTATAAAGTAATAATTATTTAATTATTTCAAGAACAAAAGAGCATGTAAAAAATAATATAATTTATAGTCAAAATGTATCTATTGATTTTTTTTATAACATTCGAACACGACATAATACAGGAACGCACGCGTTTTGGGCACAAGACGATTCCGAAGAGGATGAGAAAGAAAATCGAAATGACCCGTCAATAATTTTTCCAATTAATTGTGAAAGTTGAAACAATTTATGTTATAAGGTGTAAGATAATACTATTCTCCACTAATCACACCGTATGACTTAATATATTTGTGTAAGGGAAAATTAATTACTAATTATTATCCTTGCTCCTCACCTTCCTTATTAAACTCTTAACGTTATGTAAAAAATCATTACATTTATATCATTCGATTACACACACACTTCCAAATTATTTTTTACATAACGTTAAGAGTTTAATAAGGGAGGTAAGGAGAAGGATAATAATTAGTAACTAATTTTCCCTTACACAAATATATCAAGAGACACGGTAGTGTCTCGCGCCAAGTACACGCGGAGCGAGACCGCACCGTGACTCTTTTACGCGACGCGACGGGTTGCGAGTACCCGAGATGTTGAGATCTCGATTAACGAGTGAACGGATCAAGTTCTAAGTAGGCTTGATCGATAGCTTGGGGTCCAATTAGGGGGGGGGGGGGGGTTTCTCTCATAATATTCCGCTACGTGCCCTACGAACGGAGATATTGCGACGCAAAGTCCAAATGGGAAAATTTATTTTTAAGATACTACTTCTTCTTCTTCTTCTTCTTCCACGTCGACCGTCTCTCATGCCATACCACGTGATCAGAGAAAATGTCCCTTTCACTTTTTCGACACTGGCGGCGCAGGTATCGCCAGTTTCGATATCGCGCGCGTATTTCGAACGATCTAGTATGTAAATTATTAAAAGTCGATAAACTTATCGGTCAGAAGAAAGATTTCTATTTAGTTAAATTAAGTATATATATAATACATATTGATTCTTATGAATCAAGCTTGAATTCGATGTTTAGGTATCCCAGGTTGCCGATGACGAGATACAGATAGTGCGCTTCATAGTTTTCGGTGTCCAGGTGTAATAATACGTTGAATTCGATGTCTACGTGTTCCAGGTTGCCGATGACGAGGTCCACATAGTGCGCTCCGTAGTTTTCGGTGTCTACGTGTATTAATACCTTGAATTCGATGTCCACGTGTTCCAGGTTGCCGATGACGGGATCCAGATAGTGCGCTTCATAGTTTTCGGTGTCCAGGTGTAATCGTACGTTGAATGCGACGTCTAGGTGTCCCAGGTTGCCGATGACGATGTCTAGATAGTGAGCTCCGTAGTTTTCGGTGTCTACGTGTATTAATACCTTGAATTCGATTTCTAGGTGTCCCAGGTTGCCGATGACGGGATCCAGATAGTGCGCTTCATAGTTTTCGGTGTCCAGGTGTAATAATACGTTGAATTCGATGTCTACGTGTCCCAGGTTGCCGATGACGATGTCTAAATAGTGCGCTCCGTAGTTTTCGGTGTTCACGTGTATTAATACCTTAAATTCGATGTCCACGTGTCCCAGGTTGCCGATGACGATGTCTAGATAGTGAGCTCCGTAGTTTTCGGTGTCCAGGTGTAATAATACGTTGAGTGCGATGTCTGATTGTCCCAGGTTGCCGATGACGGGATCCAGATAGTGCGCTTCATAGTTTTCGGTGTCCAGGTGTAATAATACGTTGAATTCGATGTCTACGTGTTCCAGGTTGCCGATGACGAGGTCCACATAGTGCGCTCCGTAGTTTTCGGTGTCTACGTGTATTAATTCCTTAAATTCGATGTCCACGTGTCCCAGGTTGCCGATGACGGGATCCACATAGTGCGCTCCGTAGTTTTTGGTGACTAGGTGTATTAATAACTTTAAATCCGAATGTAGGACACGTAGATATCAAATTTGAGGTATTAATACACGTAGACACCGAAAACTACGAAGCGCACTATATGGATCTCGTCATCGGCAACGTGGGACACCTAGACATCGAATTCAACGTATTATTACACCTGGACACCAAAAACTATGGAGCGCATTATTTGTAACCCGTTATCGGCAACCTGGGATACCTAGACATCGAATTCAAGCTTGATTCATAAGAATCGACTTAAAAATTTCCTAGCGGCAAAACTAAAATTATGTCATGACATAATAAAAATTCGTTGAATTAAAATTGTCTAGACATAATACAAACTGGACAAATTAAAATTATGTCTAGAATAAAAATTGGATAAATTAAAATTATGTCTGACATAAAAATAATTCCGCATTTTTATTATGTGTATACACATAATTTTAATTCATACAATTTTTATTATGTGTACACATAATTTGTTTTCGAATGAACGTAAAACGTATTTGTTACAATATTTATTCATTATTGAAAATCGATATGCGCGACAACAGCTCTTGTATATCATTAATTATGTTATTATTTAGATATTATATATATTTTTATTTATATATTTTCAGTATTATTAAAAAAATTATTAGCATTTAGGATACGAATCTTTTTCCGTTAGTTTGTAAGTTTCATGATTAAAAAGATTATGTCGTATTATTAATACCTCGAAATAACACTCTGTACGTATAGTTTATACAATGCGTAATACTACAAAAAAGCGTGATATCTGTACAAAATTACCTTTTTTAAAAAAAAGGTAAAGAAAGGCGCCAAGTACACGCATAGTAGTGTGTATGTTGTTACCTCAAAAAAAAAAACAGTGGTAGTATTATACCTCACAAAAATCTAAGTAACAAGTGATAGACGTAATTTTTGTATTTCGAAAAATCTCGAAAAAACCTAAGCAGTAGTATCTTTACCTCGAAAAAACCGAAGTAACAAGTGGTAGACGTAATCTTTGTATGTATCTCGAAAAATCTCGAAAAAACCTAAGCAGTAGTATCTTTATCTCGAAAAAACCGAAGTAACAAGTGGTAGACGTAATCTTTGTATCTCCAAAAATCTCGAAAAAACCTAAGCAGTAGTATTTTTATTTCTAAAAAATTATTACTCAAGTGATTATTTTACAATTACAAAAAAGAAATGATATCTCTTTTTAAATTACAGCGCCAATTACAGAGAACATTTTTCGAGATCGAGGTATAATATTACCACACTGCTTTTCTTCAATTAGAATAAAAGATTGAATCATGAAGGATTACACAGAGGTAACAGTACAAAATACAAATATTTTATTAAAATATTTAAACCCAACAAGGGAATACAAGGTATTTAAATACGAAGTTTATATATGTATTTTAAAAGATTTAATCGCATCGCAAAGAATTACAGAGGTAACAGTACAAAAAATAAAAATATTTTATTCAAATACATAAATTTTTCTTGTCAAAAAACTTGGCGCTGCTAGAGAGAGAAAGAAAGAGAGAGAGACACCTTTTATCCTATACTTAATCATAAGCCGCATTATTCGAGAGAAAGAGAGACCTTTTACAAATGTAAATATTACTTATTCTATACTTATTCTATACTTAATTTTAATCGCTTTAAAAATATAAACTTATTCTAACTTATCCTATACTTAATCATAAGCCGCATTATTCACCGTCACACACACACACACACACACACACACACACACACACACACACACACACACACACACATCACCCACATTCACTCGCTCGCACATACACACCAGGCTGACCTAATTTTGAGGTCTAGCAGCGCCAAGTTTTTTGACAAGAAAAACTTATGTATTTGAATAAAATATTTTTATTTTTTGTACTGTTACCTCTGTAATTCTTTGCGATGCGATTAAATCTTTTAAAATACATATATAAACTTCGTATTTAAATACCTTGTATTCCCTTGTTGGGTTTAAATATTTTAATAAAATATTTGTATTTTGTACTGTTACCTCTGTGTAATTCTTCATGATTCAATCTTTTATTCTAATTGAAGAAAAGCAGTGTGGTAATATTATACCTCGATCTCGAAAAATGTTCTCTGTAATTGGCGCTGTAATTTAAAAAGAGATATCATTTCTTTTTTGTAATTGTAAAATAATCACTTGAGTAATAATTTTTTAGAAATAAAAATACTACTGCTTAGGTTTTTTCGAGATTTTTGGAGATACAAAGATTACGTCTACCACTTGTTACTTCGGTTTTTTCGAGATAAAGATACTACTGCTTAGGTTTTTTCGAGATTTTTTGAGATACATACAAAGATTACGTCTACCACTTGTTACTTCGGTTTTTTCGAGGTAAAGATACTACTTCTTAGGTTTTTTAGAGATTTTTCGAAATACAAAGATTACGTCTATCACTTGTTACTTAGATTTTTGTGAGGTATAATACTACCACTGTTTTTTTTTTTCGAGGTAACAACATACACACTACTATGCGTGTACTTGGCGCCTTTCTTTACCTTTTTCTTAAAATTAAGTCATACGGTGTGATTAGTGGAGAATAGTATTATCTTACACCTTATAATATAAATTTTTGTTTCAACTTTCACAATTAATTGAAAAAATTATTGACGGGTCATTTCGATTTTCTTTCTCATCCTCTTCGAAATCGTCTTGTGCCCAAAACGCGTGCGTTCCTGTATTATGTCGTGTTCGAATGTTATAAAAAAAAATCAATAGATACATTTTGACTATAAATTATATTATTTTTTACATGCTCCTTTGTTCTTGAAATAATTAAATAATTATTACTTTATAATAAAAAGAAAAAAATAAAAAAAAGAAAAGGAAGCACCAGGGAACGAACCCGGCCCAGCGTCTTAGCAGACAGACGCCCTACCGCGCTGCCACACACCATTTCGGGATTAAATGTTACCGCACGGGTATATATGGAACGCTGAAATCTTTTTTTGTTTATAACTTTGCAACGAATGCTTAGTATCAACTAATATCTTATCTATATACTCTGAGATTCTCCCCTTGCAGACTATTAAAGTATCGTGCACATCTGCGCTTTTCGACGTGTACCCTTTTTTTCAAATTGCCGGGCCACGTCGAGAAAGCAATCTAGTAGCCTCGATGCATCAGAGTCAGAGCGAGAAGGAGGGAATGATATTCTCTCTCTCGCTCGCTCGCATGGCACACCGACTTTAGCCGAGCACGCATCGTCACGGAGCAGAGCATCTCTGTGTGCGTACGCTGCTGACATGTTACCGACATGTCAAGAATCGTGCAGCGCCTCACGCCTGCAAACCAATGAACTATAAGACGTGGATTGGCGTGGAAAGTGACATGTTGACAAGCCTATTTTGTTGTGCATGCTCTATTTCTTTATTATTCGCTCTGTGCTTGTGCTCTAACATTTAACGTATTCGTGAAAGTCGTAAAATTGGCCGAAAAGTAAGATTTTCATGCGGAAGGAACGTTTTCACCTCCTTTCGATAGTCGTTAAACGGCTGTTTTTCCCGTATGTTTAGGCTTCGTTTTATGTCTGTTTGTTTATTGTCGAGAGAAAAAGGTAGTTTTCGGCCAATTTCGGAAGTGTTCTGAACCCTAATAACACCAATATGCTATATATATTCATATATATTCATATAACGTCCATGGGCATTTCGGACATGAAATGGACATTCATAAGATATTGTGTGCTGTCTGGGAAACGATCTGTCGTGATTTTTTATTGAAATGTCTTTTTATTTGAAAATGGCATGCACAACAAAATTGGGTGTTTTCCTCGCCTCGATAGTAAGAATCCAATATGGCCGCGGTGACCATCCAGGAGCCTTAATTATTAAAAATGTATTTATATCTTTGCGAGACATAAAATTAATTTAAATAAAAAGATTTGTTTGTACAAAGTCATTTAAAAGTCATGTTGTTATACAACGTTACATTTTTCATGCATTGTATTCAAGCATTTAAACATTTAAATATTTTAGCATTTACTGCTACGTCAACAAATATTTCTCTTTTCCTTTTGAATGTATTCAAGATTATTTTCCAGATAAGTTTTATAAAACGTTTTTACTTTTTTTATAATTTTTATTATTCTTAATTTTTTAAGAATGATAGTTTGTGTTATATTTTATTTTTAGTGAGAAGTATTTGTTTCCCACCTGTTAACATTGCTTATGACATGTTTTGTGTACAACATATACAAATGTTTTACGATACTGTATAAGGTTATATCTTATACATAGATGGATTTACGACATAATAGGAGATTTAAAGTATTTAGATTAAAAAAAGAAAAGAGTGAAATAACGAAAGAAAGAAAGACGAAGAAAATAGGAGAGTGAATAAACATGGGCAAAAGATGAAAGAATTGACTAATCCGCTTACTGCTTAAGTTATACTGTTTACGTTCTGTATTTTTCTGTGTGAGCCTTACTTGTGCCAAATTTTTATTGAATATTATTTTATAAAGTAACGAAGTTTGTTTGTTCGTGTATTTATAGACAAATAAGTATATGGTTTTTTACGATATGTATATATATGTATTGCTAATTACTTTAATGTACTACATCATGGATATTATATTATTCATCTGCATTACAGTATTGATTGTCTTCGAAAAGAACAAGATATAATGGATGATTAAGTGTAAAAGGTAAAATTTCCAGTAGCGGTAAAAATTAATAAAAGAGGTACGTTTTGATATCTTAAAATATAAATATATTAAAGTTATAGATGCATAGGTAATTAAATTTATGAACTTTACAATAGTTTTATAAAATGTATATGGTAATACTTATAATTGATTATAATTTTATGTACAATTGTAAATATTAAAAAAAAAGAATTAAAAATAGATACTACTAATTTTGCAAAGTCAATATGCTATCCTTTTTCGATATTATTATAAATTACATATTAGCACGTTGAAGTTAAAAGATATATAAAAATTAATTAGTATATTAGATTATGATAATTATAGTATAATATTATTCTCTCTCTCATATTTCACAGTACATATTTTATAGAAGAGAAAAAAGACAAGAAAAATGAATAAGAATGTTTTAAAAAGTAACAGAGCAAAAATTGAGATTTAATATTTCACGAGATAAATACCCCAGGCATTTCAAACTCCCGCGCAGGGTAAATACATTCTTAGAGAACGTATCTCGTACTATTGTCACGGAGATTCTCAAGTATCACAAGTTGTGTGCACGGTGGATGCCTAAATGCCTAGGATGCTAGGTGCCTAGGATTTCAGATCTTAAATCATCCCTCATATAGCCCTGACCTTGCTCCCTCTAATTATCATGTGTTTGGATTGAAAAGAGTCGAAAAAGGCAGAGAGAAAGAAAGATAAGACAGAGAGAAAAAGTGATAAAAAGAGAGAGGTAATAAGCCTTAAAATAATAATTAAACTTATATTGTGTGCAACTTGTCTACGATGAAGATGATAATAGCGTGTTTGTTCGTGATTTTCTTATTCTTTGCGATTAGATATTGCATATATAATTAAAGATAATGAACAAGAGGAAAAGAAAGAGACAGCGACTCACAGCGAAAGAAAGAGAAAAAGAGAGAAAAATAAAAAGAGAGGCAAATAAGCCTTAAAATAATAATTAAACTTATATTGTGTGTATCTCGTCGACGATTAAATGGTGCAGATAACATGTTTCTTCGTAATGATGTTTCTCCGCGATTAGATGTGATGATAAAGTTAAAGATGACGGACAAGACGTAATGCAGGAGATAGAAAAAGAGAAGGAAAGAAAGAGAGAGAGAGAGAGAGAGAGAGAGAGAGAGAGAGAGAGAGAGAGAGAGAGAGAGAGAGAGAGAGAGAGAGAGAGAGAGAGAGGGAGAAAGAGAGAGAGAAGATGAGAGAAAGGAAGAGGAAAAGAGGTAAGCCTTAAAATAATAATTAAACTTAATATTGTGCGTAATTCGTCGACGATGAAAATGGTAATAGCGTGTGTGTTCGTAAATTCTTCGTTCTCCATGATTGGATATGACAAAGTTCAAGATGACAACTAAAAGAAAAAGAAGAAAAGTCGAGAGAGACAAGAGAGAAAGAAAAAGAAAGAGACAGAGAACGAGAGAGAGAGAGAGAGAGAGAGAGGCGGGGCCGGAGAGTTAAGAATTCACTTTCGTAATCAAAGAGATAAGAAGCATGTTAAAAATTTTGTATATAAAAATTGTACGTATTTTTTTATGAGGTTTTTAATTAAAGCTATAATGAAAAGTAAGACCATTATACGAGCATTAATAGATGTTACGGAAAATTCATATCTAATTTTTATGTTTTTAATTAATTATTCAAAGTGTATTTATATCGTTGCAAAAAACATGAAATTAATTAAAATAAAGATTTTTCTGTACAAAGTCATTTGAAAGTCATGTTGTTATGTATATTTCAAAAAAGGTAAAAAAAAGTGCCAAGTACATGCATTCAAAAATCTAACCTAAGTGGTAGCTTTATATCTTTTTCACAAAATTATATTATCTAACTTAACTCAAGTGACATGTATTTAAAAAAAAAGATGTGAAATTTTTAATTTCTTTTTCACAAAATTATATTACCTAACTTAACTCAAGTGACATGTATCTAACCAAAGTGGTAGTTCATTTCCTCGGTACCACCCATATCTTGGGAGGCTTTCCCCATTCCGCCACCTGGGGAGGTAGTCGATGGAGGACTAGCAGCCTTCATACGGAGAACGATGTTCTTCTTTGGGATAAATGATGAAAATGGTTTCCCGTTTCCTTCCTTCCTTTATGGACCAACGGTTTTAACGTCTCTTCCGAAAGACGGTGGCGCCGATATCTCCTCTTTTCCCCACCATACCCGATCGTAGATCGGATCATGCCGGTGAGGGCGAGTCCCCCATTAGGAGGGAGAAATCGACTTGATGGCGTCCCCCGAAAATTCCGAGGAGGCGCGCATCCTGTAGCCCCCGCCGCCTTCTACTAGACCCACCACGAATTTCCGGGAAAAAAACCCCACCAGGATTTTGTGTACCTGGCTGGGATCGAACCCGGCTCTCCGGAGCGTGAATTCAGCGTCTAGCATAGGAGACCACTGACGTAGCTTTATATCTTTTTCACAAAATTATATTACCTAACTTAACTCAAGTGACATGTATTTTAAAAAAAGATGTGAAATCTTTAAATTAAATTGTGCCAATTGTAAAGAGAATATGTATATTGCTTTGAAAGATAATTGTTATGTAACTATTTTAAAGAAATAAAACCCAAGTGGTATCTTCGTATTTCTATTCAAGGGTCTTCTTCTTCTAAACCCAAGTGATAATAGCTTCTTAATTCTCTTTAACAAATTTTTAATATTACAAAGAATCATTTTAATTACAAGGTTCACATAATGGTTCACATAGTGCGCTCCGTAGTTTTCGGTGTCTACGTGTATTAATACCTCGAATTCGATATCTACGTGTCCTACACTCAGATTTAAAGTTATTAATACACCTAAACACCAAAAACTACGAAGCGCACTATGTGAACCTTGTCATCGGCAACCTGGGACACGTATGACATCGAATTCAAGGTATTATTACATCTAGACACCGAAAACTACGGAGCGCGCTATCTAAACCTCGTCATCAGCAATCTGGGACACCTGGACATCAATTTCAAGGTATTAATACACGTAGACACCGAAAACTACAGAGCGCACTATGTGGATCTCGTCATCGGCAACCTGGGACACCTAGACATCAAATTCAAAGTATTAATACACGTAGACACCGAAAACTACGGAGCTCACTATCTAGACATCGTCATCGGCAACCTGGGACACCTAGACATTGCATTTAACGTACGATTACACCTGGATACCGAAAACTATACGGCGCACTATCTGGATCCCGTCATCGGCAACCTGGGACATCGAATTCAAAGTATTAATACACGTAGACACCGAAAACTACGGAGCGCACTATGTGGACCTCGTCATCGGCAACCTGGAACACGTAGACATCGAATTCAACGTATTATTACACCTGGACACCGAAAACTATGAAGCGCACTATCTGTACCTTGTCATCGACAACCTGGGATACCTAAACATCGAATTCAAGCTTGATTCATAAGAATCAATATATATTATATATATACTTAATTTAGCTAAATAGAAATCTTCCTCCTGACCGATATGTCTATCGACCTTTAATAATTTACCTACTAGATCGTTCGAAATACGCGCGCGATTCCGAAACTGGCGATACCTGCGCCGCCAGCGTCGAAAAAGTGAAAGTTACATTTCCTCCCCCTTTTATATATACATATATATGTCATAAGACGTCGGCGTTAGGAGGAAGTATCTTAATAAAAAATTTTCAAATTTGGACTTTGCGTTGCAATATCTCCGCTCGTAGGGCACGTAGCGGAAAATTATATAGGAGATACTCCCGTTATTTTGACCCCAACTATCGATCAAGCCTACTTAGAACTTGATCCGTTCACTCGTTATCGAGATCTCAACATCTCGGGTACTCGCAACCCGTCGCGTCACGTAAAAGAGTCACGGTCGGTCTCGCTTCGCGTGTACTTGGCACGAGACACTACCGTGTCTCTTGATACCGTTAAATTTTGCTTCCTCATAGAGGAAGCTTTGTTTTCGTGAATTTCGTATATGAACCTTTGATTGTGTATAAAGTTGGGTCTAGTCGACCAAATTTAAATGAATTATATATAAAATAGGGGTAGAAGAAACAAAAGAAAAGATTGTTTTTTGAGTTTTTGATGCCAATATGTTCAGAGTGTTCTAAAAAGTCGAAATATCGCATTAAAATCGCATGTCCGTATGTGTGTGTGTGTGTGTGTGTGTGTGTGTGTGTGTGTGTGTGTGTGTGTATGGATGTGCAGATTTAATGTCCGTGGTTGCTCTAACTCCCGCAAATATTGAGATATCGGGCTGTTTTTTTTTTAATCGATAGAGTATCGTTCAAAGAAGGTTGGTATTGAATTTGGCGATGATCGGTAAAGGGGTTCTTTTTTAAAAAAATTTTGAATTTTTCTAGAAATGTCCGTGGTTGCTCTAACTTCCGTAAATTTGGAGATATTGATCTATTTCTAATTTTATTATATTTTTCAGTCTTTTTTACCCTTATTTCATATATAATTTTTTAAGATTTGGTTGATTAGACCCAGCTTTATACGCAATCAAAGGTCCATAATTTTGATCGCATACAAAGCTAATTGTAAGTTTAATCAACCGAATTTAAAAGAATTATATATGAAATAGGGGTACAAAAAACCGAATTAAAAATTGTTTTTTGAGTTTTCGATGCCAATGTGTTGTTTTAAAGAGTACGAAAAAATGTATGTGCCAAATTTACCGAAATTTTTATAACTCCAAAACTAATCAACCAAATCTTAAAAAATTAAATATGATATAGGGGTAGAAAAGACTGAAAAATATAATAGAATTAATAAAAATTGCTAATAATTATCTAAAAAAATCTATATGATTGTTCTAATTTTTTACTCTATTTTTAAAAGTATATGTATAATAATATATATTTTTTATTTTCTTGTCTGTTATAGTTCTAATCATAAAAATTCGATTATATCCTAATATTATTTTTTAGTGGACTAGGCCTACAGGGGAAACCACTTAAAAAAAAAACGCGTCAACAATAGTACCTCATGGGTGACGAGGAAATCTATTGTCGTGTTTTTTTATTGTGTTTCAAAATTCAATCTCTTTTTCGAGTTGTTTTTCTTGAACGGTCGCTGTCCAAAGATGCCGAGCTGCCCTAGATCTAGAGATCGATGTTGAATCTTAATAATGCGAAAATATACCGACGATGCGCCGCGTAGCGGGCGCGAGTCGAACCCTCTCGCGGCGCGAGCCCGCGTTGTCGCTCACGCTGCACAATCGTGGACGACAGAAAACGCGCGGTGCGGAATTCATCTGAAAGTAATAATTTGGAAAATTGATTGAAGTTTAAAACTTAAGCACTTAAAATGTGTTATTCATGTGTAAAAATTAAACTACCGTCTTTAAGATCGATCGATAATATGCGCTTGCGATATCAAAATTGGCGGTGTTAGTCGCGGTGGCGTCATGCACGTTGAACGTAGTACATTAAAATTTTTTTAATGTAAAGTTTTAAACTTCACTATAAATTTGTCAAAACTGTTATAGGGCGACTGGTTTAATAGTATGAGGTTAATAGATTATACATTTGTAAAAAAAAGAGAAAAATTAAAGAAGAAAAAGCAGAAATTGTTCAAAATAAGGGAGGGGGGGAGGGAGAGAGAGAGAGAGAGAGAGAGAGAGAGAGAGAGAGAGAGAGAGAGAGAGAGAGAGAGAGAGAGAGAGAGAGAGAGAGAGAGAGAGAGAGAGAGAGAGAGAGAGAGAGAGAGAGAGAGAGAGAGAGAGAGAGAGAGAGAGAGAGAGATGGGTCACTCTACAGCCAGAGTTCGGATTGCGACGTGCATTTCCTTGGAGGTTCGTGATTGCCAACGTCTCTCAACCAATCATCGGAGCAGACTTCCTAGCTCATTATCATTTACTGCCGGACTTGCAGAAGAGAATCTTGCTAGATGGCAAGACACAAATCCATGCAAAGGTATCAGCTGGCTCAGAGACGATAGAATCGTTGAAAGTCCTTGCTATAGAAAATAAATACCACAAAATTCTGGCAGAATTCGCAGGGCTCATAAGAGCAGCTCCTGGTGCTCGTGTGACGAAGCATTCAACAGAGCACTTTATAAAAACGACTCCTGGTCCACCAGTAACTTGTCGCCCTCGAAGGCTAGATCCAGAGAAACTCAAGGCGGCGAAAGCTGAGTTCAATCTCCTGCTTCAAGAAGGGATAATACGAGTTTCAAAGAGCAGCTGGTCTTCGCCTCTTCATATGGTTCCCAAAAAGGGAGGCGCGTGGAGACCTTGTGGGGACTACAGAGGGGTAAATGGCAGAACGGAGCCAGGTAATTTTCCAATTCCTCATATAGAAGATTTTTCACAGAATCTACACGGAAAGAAAATCTTCTCAAAACTAGATTTGGTGCGGGCTTACAACCAGATACCTGTTCATCCTAACGATATTCCGAAAACAGCTATTATAACTCCCTTTGGGCTCTTCGAATATCTATTCATGCCTTTCGGTCTACGAAATGCGGCCCAGACCTTTCAACGCTTTATGTACGAGATCCTGAAAGATCTTGATTTTTGCTATGTCTACATCGATGACATTTTGATAGCATCAAAAGATGAAAAGGAGCATGAAGAGCATTTACGCAAATTATTCAAAAGATTGGAAGAGTTTGGTATTCTTTTGAGCCCAGCCAAATGCGTTTTTGGAGTTGACAAGTTAGTTTTTCTCGGTTACGAAGTATCAGAGAAAGGGACTCAGCCTCCACCGGAAAGGATTGAAGCAATCAAGAATTTTCCGAGGCCTGAGAATGTTCAACAGCTACGGCAGTTCTTAGGAACTCTGAACTTTTACAGAAGGTTTATTCCGGAAGCCGCCAAGGATCAGGCTTTATTGAACAGTCTGCTTGGTGGACCGAAGACTAAAAAGAAAACACCGATTTCCTGGAACTCAGAACTTGAAGAAGCTTTTATTAGATGCAAGGAAAGTCTATCCCGAGCAACTTTGCTGGCACATCCGAAACCGGAAGCAGAGTTAGCACTCACGACAGACGCATCTGATTTTGCCATCGGTGCTGTAATCCAGCAACGTGATGGAGACGACTGGCAACCTTTGGCATTCTTCAGCAAGAAACTGAATCCAGCTCAACAAAAATACAGTCCATACGACAGAGAGCTTTTGGCAATTTATTTGGCCATCAAACATTATCGCCATATGCTTGAAGGAAGAGTATTTACAGTTTACACGGACCATAAACCGATTATTTACGCTTTCCAGCAAGTTGCAGAGCACAGCTCTCCGAGACAGGCGCGGCATCTTCAGTATATCGGGCAGTTTACCACCGACATCCAGCATATCTCTGGAAAAGAGAATGTTGTTGCTGACGCTTTATCGAGAGTAGAAGAGATTCAAACTGCAGTCAATCTGGAAGATTTAGCAAGAGCACAAGAAGAGGATACTGAAGTACAGGATCTCCTGAAAGGGAACTCTTCGCTCAAGCTAGAGAGAATTCCAATTCCTGGAACAAGTACTACTCTGTATTGCGACACTTCTACGCCTTTTACTCGTCCTTTTGTGACAAAGAAGTTCAGAAAGCAAGTTTTTCAGTCTCTTCACAGCTTGTCACATCCAGGTACCAGAGCATCAGCAAAGCTTGTCGCACAGCGGTATGTTTGGCCACAAATAAAGGCAGATTGCCTTAAATGGACGAGAGCCTGCATCGCTTGCCAGAAGTCAAAAGTTCAACGGCACAATCGTTCGCCGATCGGTGAATTTCTTGGACCCACCAGACGGTTTGAACATATTCATATTGATCTTGTTGGACCATTACCAATTTCTAGAGGTTTCAGGTACTGTCTCACAATGATCGACCGATTCACCAGGTGGCCTGAAGCAATACCGGTGGCGGATATCTCAGCTGAAACGATTGCTGAAAGTCTATTCACACATTGGATAGCAAGGTTTGGTACTCCAGCTCGAGTTACTACGGATCAAGGAAGGCAATTTGAAGCCGACTTGTTCCGTCAACTCACTAGACTAACAGGCACCACGCATATTCACACAACGGCCTATCATCCTGCAGCGAATGGTATGGTTGAACGATTGCATCGTCAAATCAAGACGGCCATCAAGTGTCATGCAACGGAAGTCTGGACTGAGGTACTTCCTGTCATCATGATGGGCATACGAGCGGCGTTTAAAGAAGATCTTCTCGCAACTCCTGCAGAACTCGTCTATGGAGAAACTATAAGACTACCCGGAGAATTTCTTCAAGAATCTTCTCAGTCAAGTGATACGAGTGATTTCCTGCAAAAACTTAGGCAAACGATGAGAAATTTACGGCCACAGCCAGTCAAGAGACATGGGTTGCCTGCAACGTTTCAGCATAAGAGCCTGGAGGATTCAAAATACGTATTTCTCAGGCATGATGCACCAACACGAGCTCTTCAACCTACTTTTCATGGTCCGTATGAAGTCCTTGATAAAGGAGAAAAAGTCTACAAGATTCGGATTAACGAAAAGATCGTCCACGTATCAGTTGATCGACTTAAACCAGCCTTTATTTTGACGGAGCTAGAAGATTCTAAAAAAACGCACGAGCACGAGCAGAACGCTTCAGCTTCTTCTGAAATAAGAACTCGAAGCGGCAGAGTATCCAAGAAAACTGTACGCTTCGCATTGACTTAAATACAACGAAGGGGGTAATGTGACAGCCGTCGTGCCGTCGTCAGCCACCAGGAAGTCGCGTAGAGCATGTCGCGACGACAGGTTAAAAAGATCGATGCATCCTGTCAAAGTTGCAATTACTCCGATTTGTTTGACAGGACTTCGTGTATCCTAGCAACCGAGTTTTTCGGGAAATTCACCCATAGATGGATGCGAAACTCGTAATTAAAATTCGGCTTCGAAGAAATATAAAGACGACCGATTTCGAAGAAATTTGGCAAATTGGTAAATTGCCCTGGCATTACACACACAGGGTCAAGACGCCACGCCCAGCTTTTGGTAACAAAATCCCTCCTCGTCTCGACAGGGCAGACGAGGAAGGTACAACTAAGAGGCGCAAGACTCGCCCTCTTCCTCTGGACCAGATCTTCGCGGTCAAGAGGAGGAAGGAAGCTCCTGCCGTAGCCTCCGGCGCTAGACGCCTCGAGCTAGGCGCTCAGACGCCTCCTCCAGTCGCTAGCCGACCATCATCCGGCGCAGGACGCCTGGCTCACGGTTCCAAGCCGTTAACAGCCGGCGCCAGACGCTCTGCTCCCGGCGCAAGTCGCCCTGTCTCTGACGCTCCGTCGTCTCTTGGCGCAAGTCGCTCCTCTTCGATTCCTAGCGCTAGTCGCTCATCCTCTGACCTAACGACGACTCCCGGCGTTAAGCGCCCGGTCTCCGACTCTTCGCCAATCCTCGGCGCCAGCCGCCCAACTCCGTTGGCAACAACACCACGAAAGAGGAAGAGGCCATTCGAGATTGGGACTTAAACGCCGGAATCAGGAGGTTCTACGCCCAAGAATCCGTGGGTCATTCCTCCGTTGATCTCTCCACCTACGCTGTCGCCGATCAGAAGATCCACCGAGGGAACCCAGACCAGCCTGGTCAAAAGGAGGGATTCGTCATCGCAGACGGGTTCGACGGAAAGACAGGCGAAATCGACGCAGACTGAGGAGACAGGAAGGAGAGAAGTGGCGACGCAGACGAAGCAACGAGGAGGACGAGGACGACGATCAAGAAGATTGTTAAGCAAGAAAACTAATTAAATTGTTGTAAATGTTTAATGAGTTAAAAAGTTATAAAAAAATAAAATGTAAACAACAACACAAAAAAAATAAACAAAAAGAAATAAATAACAAATAGAAAATAATCTCAGCAATTTCTTAAACGGACGACGTAACGTCCAAACTCCTTATCGAACGAAAGTAATAATCGGAGTAACGCTCCAACGCAAGAAGGACGGCTGCAACATGTGATATCGCCAAAGGTATCCTGATGCGAAGAATAGAGCGCCGAGGCGCTCGACGTAACGCGAAATACTAAACTAACGCGAGGGAAGATGCGGAATTACCGCGAGTAATAACGAAACGCAACATTAACACTCAAGTGATATCTAAACGCAAGTACTGGCCTAACGTAATTAATTAGTCGATGCAAACATTATCCCACGACAATTAATAGCGCGAACAATATTCCGACGCACGAAACTGCCGCACGCGAATAATACTCTAAAGCCACAAGACGAACGAAAGGATTATTTCAACGCAAGTAATCCGAACGCGGTTTTTCCGAACGCGAATACTCAGCCGAAAGCGAAACTATCCTAACGCAAGACATCCGTCGTCACGGCCGACATTTTCACGCGAATAATATGCCGACATAGACGACATTACAACGCAAACGCAAATTTGACACAGATGATTGAGCGCGAGTAATCTCCGGACGCGAGTCGGCCGGCAACGCAAGTAACATCCAACGCAATGGAACCGAAGCACAACTATCCTCACGCAAGTGTTATCGCATGTAGAATCTAAGTTAAGACCGGACGAAATACTACGCACCACGAAATACGCACTCTTGAACTCGAAGGGTCGCGAGAAAAGGGAGTATCCGCGAGATCTACGTCGAGGTTAACGTGTTTACCGCGATCTCCAGGAGTCTATGATTTCGGTCGCGATCCCACTGCCACGAGACCATTCCGGTGCCCTACGCTCTCGTTATCGATCATTAATTACGCCTGATCGACGAATACGCTAATTATCGCGAGAATTCCCGAGCGAGAGCGCGACCCGGGGAACGGTGTCGTGGCTTTACATAATGTAATACCGAGGCAACCTCACCGTAGGCAGTCTCCCTCCCGATGGTCCTTGCCGTCGTCCCAAGGGTCGAGAGGATGGCTACGAGGATTTCGACAAGCTCCACAGTACGAGAGATGGAAGTGCAAAGCACAAATTTATTGCGACTCAAAGCGTGCGTGTCTAGGCTGTCGAGGACGATCCACGAATGCTCCCGAAATTTTCGCTCGATGGCGGAATCGATAGCGTACCCCACCCCGGGCGTACGCGGCCCCACGAAACTATCGCGCGGACCAATAGGGAATGAGCTCGCAGGCTCGCGGTGTCTCGTCGCACCGGGCCGTTAATCACGGCTTTTCGCAGGGCGCTCAACGGTCCTTCGTTCGCGACAATTTTTCCGGGTTTCCTCCCGGCGCAGCGGACGGAACGTGATTGCCTCCGTGTTCCTCCTTTTCGGTCCGGGAATGGTGAACGTTCATCCCGGAATCCGGTCCTAAGGCGAGGGGGGCAGGTGAGTTGATTTTGCTCCGGCGTCCCGGGGCCCTGCCTTCACGGATCCGCCCGTCGCTGTGTTACGCGCCGCGCGCGTGTCCTCTCGCGCTCCCCTGTGCTCGGCGGCCTGCAAGCATCCTCGAAATCCGCTTGTCGTCGCCCAATTCTCGCTTCCGTCTTTGTCGTCTACTCTGCTTTTCCTCGGTCCGATCTTAGTCCAGTCAAAATACGGAAAAAAGAGGGGGTACCTAGAAAAAATTGCAACACAAGGTTTTATTACGTCATTGTGTTCAGAAAAATATACTGAACAACATATTCAAATTCCGCCATTTTCCGCTATCCCTAAGTATGTTTTTTATTAACAATTTATAAACAAATTCGTTTTTCTCCACAAATACGATGAATTTTGAAATTTTTGTAGAGATCAAAGTTGTAGAACAGACAAATATCTACAAAAAATGTTCTTATGAGTTTTTCGAAATATCTCATTTTATTTGAGATATTTGCAACGGAAGCTCAAAACATTATAGCGCTGCGCGCTTACGGCCAACATTAGCCAATATATGGCTCTTCGGTTCGTGGCGTGAATGCGACGTCTTATAAGTTAGCGGAACAAAGTGAGCAGAATCGATTTTAATTATTATTTTTATTTGTTGCTCATTTGTTGCTAAAAAGTTGCCAAAGAAAAAAATTTGTTGCTTTGCAAGTTTTCTTAAAAAACAATGTTCCGCTAAGAGAAGATTAAGTTAGCGTGACAATATACATATAATAACGAAATTGCACATAACAATAACGTAAGAATTTGTTGCTAATTTGTTGCTAATTTGTTGCTCGCAACATAAATGTAAATAACAGCGAAAAACCACAGCGTGCGGACAGTTATATAAGAGTAAAGTATTAGAAAAAAAGTTGTTGCTTGTTTAAATTTGGTACTGGTGTATTGTCTGAATTTGTTGCTCTCGATATATTCGAGTTCCGAATTTGTTGCTTGCAAAATAAGTATAAACAATAGCGGAATACCTCAGCGTGCAGCTAGTTACAAGAGTAAAGTATCAGAAAAGAATTTGTTGCTCGTTTAAATTTGCTACTGGCGTATTGTCTGAATTTGTTGCTTTCGATATATCCGAGTTTGGAATTTGTTTCTTGCAAAATAAGTATAAACAATAGCGGAAAACCTCAGCGTGTAGCTACCCTAACAGCACGATATATTGCAGCAATCTTGCACGGCAAGCTCGCAATATTGCATGCAATATTGCTGCAATGCTGCAGCAATCTATCTATGTCCTACCCTGGGCAATATTGCTGCAATGTGCAGCAATGTTGTGGCAATATTGTAGCGCAATTTTGCTGCAATGTGCAGCAATGTTGTGGCACGTTTCCAATATTCACCGGGATAAAAAAAATTATTCTTTTCGAAATTTTATTACTATTTTATAACTAAATTTGTTTCTTAAGATGCAGTCTATGATTATAAATATTTTCTCGTATTTGAAAAAAACACTTACCTTGGTGGGATCGAACTCGGGACCTCTGGATCGTGAGCCAACTGCATTACGTGGTAGACTACTTCTTAATTTGATGTAAGTGTTATATAAAGTCTACATATGTCACACCAGCGCAAATATATAATTTTTCAAAAATCATCTTAAAAAACAAATTCAGTTTAAAAAGAGTATACATATGTGAAGAGTAAAGTGGAAAAAAGAAAGATGGGAACGAAGGACGAATATGTAATAGATTATCTTTCGATAAATAAAGGAAAAAATAAGAAAAATTAGTAACAAAGAACGAGTATGTGATAGATCATCTTTCAGTAAATAAAGTAAAAAATAAAGAAATTAGAGGTAGTGGTGGAAATATTGGAAAAAATGGAAGAAGAGATAATTAGTGAAGAAAAAGGAAGAATGGGAGAAGTAAAAGCAGAGGGGGGATAACGAATGTGAAGTGTAAGGAAAAAAATGAGAGCCGAGGAAGCGAAGTGTGATAAGTCTTATGCGAAAAGTAAAAAGAAAGTAGAAAACAAAATATGGGAGAGACAGATATGTGAAGTGAGCGGAGAGAAAAAAGAAGCGAGAGGTGGCGAATGGACATTGGTACAGTGGATGAGAAAGGGAATACATTTTAACGGAGAGAAATGGTGATGTGGGATGAGTGTTTTAAGGTGAATGGAACGGAAAAAGTTTAAAGCGCGCGCGTAGCGCGCGTGTGTGCTAGTCCACTTTTAAAAAAGGCGTGTTAACTGAGTGAATTGCGTTTGTATCGAAATTATTGTTGCCTCTTTTCCGCGATGCCGATTGGTTATCTCGATGCGTTGTGTGTGAGTTATTACTTCGAGTTATTACTTCATTTGCAGCTGTCATTGGTCGCTGTCACGTTAAATTGAAGCCTCTTTTCCGCGATGCCGATTGGTTCTCTTGCTGCGCTTACTTCATTTGCAGCTGTCATTGTATATTTTGACAGTTGTGTGTATCAAGGGTTAATAGTGTAATAGTAATAGCATAATGTTAAAGCTAAATGGCGCGCGCGAAGCGCGCGCGTCTGTAATGTCTAGTATATATTAAAAAGACGGATATCTTTTCGTTGGGTTAATAGAAAGTATTGGGTGCGACTAATCAATGTAAGACGTCCTATTCAAGGAGATTATGATCATTTAATCCAAGAAATGAAAGCTGATCCTTATATGTTTTTCAAATATACCAGAATGTCCATAAATGTTTTCAATTACTTCACTGAAATAATGAAACCATTTTTAATGAAAAAAGTCATCGTGCCTTAGTGCCAGAACAACGTATTGCCTTAACTTTAAGGTTTCTACTTATTTATAGTTATATATACTATAACAATAGTAACTATAACATATTTCAAATAAATAAAAGAAGTGTTAACATACTGATTTAATTGATCTATATTTATTATTGTAGATATCTTGCTACAGGGGATCAAATTCTATCCATTGCATTAGCTTACAGAATTGGAGAGTCAACAGCACGTAATGTAATTAAAGAAACTTGTGCCAAAATCATTGAAGTATTAGCACCGATATATCTCCAAGCTCCTACCGAAGAACAATGGAAGAAAATATGTGAAGGTTTTTATACAGAGTGGAATTTTTCGAATTGCTGCGGAGCAGTTGACGGAAAACATGTACAAATACAAGCACCACCAAATTCGGGAAGTCTTTATTATAATTATAAAAAAGTATTTAGTATTGTACTGCTGGCAGCATGTGACAGCAATTACAAATTTACTTTGGTGGATTGCGGAGAATATGGCAGTAATAATGATGCAGGAGTATTTTCAAATTCTGAATTCGGCAAAAATTTAATTAACGGCCATTTACATTTACCACGAGGCGAAAGCAATTTACCCGGAAGTGAGAAAAGAACACCATGCTTTTTTGTTGCGGATGAAGCATTCCGTTTGACTATAAACATGATGAGGCCATATTCTGGACGAAACTTAGACACAAAAAGAAGAATTTTTAACTATAGATTATCACGCGCTAGAAGAGTCATTGAAAATGCTTTCGGGATTTTAGTATCACGATGGCGAATATTTAGAAAGCCAATTTGTATGCTCCCAAAAACAGTTGACAAAATAATAATGGCGACAATATGTCTTCACAACTTTTTGAAAACGATTAATGATTCAATATCAGTGGAAAATAGGACATACTGTCCACCTAATTTTATAGACACGGAGCAAGTCGATGGTATCATTCCTGGAGCATAGAGAAACGAAAGTAGTACAGGTGTTGAGAGTATCAGGCCGAGTTCTTGTCATCGATCGACGACTGAAGCATATAAACAGCGGGATACTCTAGCAGATTATTTCTTGTCTTCTGTTGGTGAAATTCCATGGCAGTACACGTATATTCGTAGAGGCTGTAATGCTCCCGATATTTAAGTTTATATTATATTAAGTTCTTTCTTATATTCTCTATCTCAACATTTAGTATAAAATTAATATTATGTTCGCTTTTTTAGAATAAACAAAATTTTGTATATGTGTATTAATTTTTTACAATTCTTGATGCTTTGTTTTAATTTCTTATAATAAAGAATAATAAATAAAATCTTATAAATGGTTTAAATTATATATTAGACTGTAAAAATTTTTTTAAAATATTAGTTATATATCGCTAATCATAAATATTTCAAAATAATATTCTTTAAAGATAAAAAAAGGAGAATAAATTTAAAACGCTTAAAATTATAAATAAAAAATGCTTTATTTTATTATTATTATTCTCATATTATTTAGAATACACGTTTTTAATGATACATAACATGTATGTATGGGTGCAACATATAATAACGCAAAACAAAATTTATATTTCATAGACATAATAATGAAAACAAAAAAACACATCGTATTGCACATATTGAGCATTTTAAACGCATATTTAAAAAAATAAAATAATATATATCACTGTAATACTGTAATAATATATATAAATACTATAATTATTAATACTGAGAAAATAATATTAGATAAGTATTGAGATAAATATAGGTGAAATATAGTATATTAAGACAAAAAAAAGTTATTGCGTACTGTTCCATAAAATATTTATTATTGCCTGCTTCCGTTTAGATTTTTCTTCTTCAGGTAAACGTTCCAATTCTGTAGCCACTAATAAGGCGAAAATCTTATCTGGCGTTAAATTATTTAAATTCCAAACTTGTTCAGAAACTGATCGATTAGCGATACGATTTTGAATTGTATTGCTTAGACTTACAAGGGAGGATTCTAAATATGCATTGCTTTTATTTTTTATTTTACCTGTGCTATCTTTTACACTTCTTCTAACAGTTGAATATGGTGCAAATGATGAATCTGTATCTCTCGATACCGATGGACTACCTGTTTCTGAACTTATACAAGAGTTACGAGATTCGGTTCGAGGTGGTGGTGCAAGTGATGAAGCATAGTCTCTCGATACCGATGGACTACCTTTCTGAACTTATACAAGAGTTACGAGATTCGGTTCGAGGTGGTGGTGCAAGTGATGAAGCATATAGTCTCTCGATACCGATGGACTACCTGTTTCTGAACTTATACAAGAGTTACGAGATTCGGTTCGAGGTGGTGGTGCAAGTGATGAAGTATAGTCTCTCGATACCGATGGACTAACTATTTCTGAAGTTATACAAGAGTTACGAGATTCGGTTCGAGGTGGTAGTGCAAGTGATGAAGTATAGTCTCTCGATACCGATGGACTAACTATTTCTGAAGTTATACAAGAGTTATGAGATTCGGTTTGAGGCGTGGTTTGAGGTGGTGGTGCAAGTGATGAAGTATAATCTCTCGATACCGATGGATTAACTATTTTTGAACTTACACAAGAAGAGTTGCGAGATTCGTTTCGAGGTAGTAGTGATGTATTTTCTAGTCTTGTTTCAAACCGATTTAGTTTTTGTGGCATAAAAGTTGCTGAATTGCACTCATTTGAAGATAAATTTGGCATATTATCAGTCCTTTTTTTAAATGATTTTACATTAGTGAATGATCTGAAAATAGCAAATAATATATATTGTAATATAATATTTATTTTCATGTTATTATATGTATGCTTCATATATATATTTAATAAATAAAATAAACTTACTTTCTTCGTTTAATATGATTCTTCAAGAATAACATGTTGCTGTACAACGGAAATATTGCTCGACGACTGGCTCTACTACCACTTCGACTTTCAGCTTCTTGAAGACGTTGTTCTTTCGTAAAACGCTCGCGTAAACGTTGCCAACGATTCTGACAAGTTGCAACTACAATATTTTATATAAATATACATATAAAATATATTTATATGCATTTTTATAAATATATACTCATATATACTCAAAAAATTATTAAAAATATAACCTTACCTGGCATTTCCATGAGTACTGCAATTTCTCTGCATGAATTTTCCTTCATCTGTACATCTTTATATTCTTTTAATGACGAATCATACAAATGAAGGTAACCTCTCACCGCATCAATTAATAATTCGTCACTGCTACTTTCTATGGGTTCTATGTTTTCTATATCTTCTGTGTCGTCATTCATATTTTCGTTTAAAGAAAATTGTACATATTGGTGGTCCATTTTTCGCTAAAAATAAGTATGGCTGCCTCTGTTTGGTGGAAAATAACACGTTTCCTGCAATCGGATATAAATAATATAAATTAGATTAAGATGTGTAACATATAAAATTAAGTTGAAAAATATGTAGCATGAAGCGAAATTGTCAAAGATACTTACCTACGTGGACGAAGTATATAATTCCTAGCAGAAATAGTGCGAATCTCTTGTTCTTTTGGTAAATTAAATGTTTCGCGTTAATCTTTGTAAATACATACATACATATATATATATATATATATATATATATATACATACATATATATATATATATATCTTTATAAATACATATATAAGTTTTTAATTGTATATACTTACGATCAATCTTACGTGGACGAAGTATATAACTCCTAGCAGAAATAGTGCGATTCTCTTGTTCCTTTGGTAAATTAATCAACATTAACTCAACTCAGTAAATGGAAAACGGGGTATGGCTGCCTCTGCTTGGTGTAAAATAACACGTTGTTTCCTGCAATCGGATCTAAATAATATAAATTAGATCAAGATGTGTAACATATAAAATTAAGTTGGAAAATATGTAGCATGAAGCAAAATTGTCAAAGATACTTACCTACGTGGACGAAGTATATAATTCCTAGCAGAAATAGTGCGAATCTCTTGTTCCTTTGGTAAATTAATCAACGTTAACTCAATTATACAAAGAAAATCATCCCTTGTCAATCTATTCTCATCGAAAACTTGTAAGGCCAATTTGTGTTATACTGGTTTTACCTACCGAAGAGACAGACAGTTTCAGTTAATAGTACATATTTATACACAAAACTTTGAAACAATACAAAAAATATCTGGGGGGGTCAAGGGCTCTTTATAAATTTCTTCTTTCTTTTTGGTCCACTTACCCTAAATATAAATTCCTCTTCCCAGAAAGGATTCAAAGTCTTCTTCTTAGTTCTTGTAAGTACAGAATCCACTCTGATCGCTATTTATCGTGTTCAAGTCCACGCGTACATAGGGATCGCTCGCACCAAAAATATCCTTAACTATAAATAGTGCTCAGCGATTTTACTTTTAACTTCAACTTGCTCGCAATACTCCCTGCCGAAAATGTTCGATTAAAACCGATTAAGACATAATCCGTTTTAATCGGTTTTAATCGGTTTTAATCGGTTCAATCCGCGCCCGGATTAAAAAGTAATCGATTTTAATTCCAAACTAATCAGAATCGGTTTTAATATTGCTTTTGCAGATTATTTCCAATCCGAAATCATTACATTCTAATCTATATTGTTGTCAATCCAAAATAAACACTAATAATCGGATGAATATATAATCCAAAATAATCCGCCTAATTTGTATATTTCTTTTCAAGAGATGAGTCCGTTTTAATTACAAAAACACCAATTCAATAAAATCGGTTGTAATCCATCTGAATCCGATTTGCTAGGAAAAACAACATTAATCCGTTTTAATTCGAAATTTTGCGATTGCGCGTATGCAATTTCAATCCGTTATAATAATATCCAATTTTAATAATTGAGTTGATTTTGTAATCCGGTTTAATCCAAAATTTACCAATTTTGGGGATAAAAACTAAATTGATTTGAATGCAATAAGAATCAAATTTATATAGTCTGTAATAAAGCAACAGTAATTCGTTTGAATTTGAAATTCTCCGATTTTTTAGATAAAAAGAAAATCGGATATAATGCAATTAAATCAAATTTTTGTTATAATTATATTTGACTGTGTATATAAATAAAGAAACAAAATTGTATTTATTACAAAGTTTTATTTATTATTGAATTTCAAATGTATTCCGAGGTTTGCATAAATATCTACAATATCCAACATCTATGTGAATAAGCTTACTTTTGACATCGCTTATGGGAACTATTGAGCTGTGTACATAATCTTCTGATTCTATCCTATCCATGTACGACACTTTAAACGGTTTATTGGAACTAATTGTAATTTTTTATATTTGCATGTGGCATTTATTATTTAATAGAATAATGTGCATTATTTGACCATATTCGCCTGAACCCTGGCAGAAATATTTCTACAAAATTTTAAAAAAAATTAAAATGTGCTACAAAAAACTATAAAATATAATTGCCAGAATCTATTAAAATCTACATAAATTTGAGAAGTGCTACAGAATTCTACATAAAAATGCTAGAATTGGAACACTTTTGTAATGTATTTTTTTATTGGATCTTGATCTATAAATTAGTCGGTGAAACTACGTCAAACTACAACTAATACTGATATTCTACACATTTCTATGTCTATTTGAGTACAGTAGACTACAAGGAAATACTACCCTAGTGAAAATAATTTTACAAATTTTTATGAATAACTACAACTTTTTGGATATACTATGAACAAAATAAAAAATAAAATTTACTTCTTTTGTTGAACATTATTTTATTGCTGAAAATCTTGATTACGTGCAAGCTTAATTAAATACATTTATATTGTACTTAGAAAATTTGCTTACCACCGCTGGATTTGAACCTGAAACCCCTGGCTCTTGAGTCAGTCACCTTCCGCACTGTGCTACAACATTGATTGATGAAGGCGTTTCCTATTGTCTATATATGTTACACTTATTGTTAGCAGACGTACGGAAGGTGTTAGTTCTTAATAAAGTCGGTTTATTATACAAGGTGTCTCAGGACCTCACCGACAAACTTTGAGGAATGATAGGTCACACAAAGGAGATCATTTTTTGTTAAGAAACATATGGTCGCTGACGCGTCCATCGAAAATCAGCCGATTTCAATCAAATTGTTTTGGCATCAAGTTGCTTCTTTCTAAGTTACTTGTGTTCAAAACTTTAAAAATGTTGTCTAAAATTAAGAGACTATCACCATATAGTATGCAGATAGTCATGTTCAATTTTAAAATGTCATGAACCAATTGCATAGCCGTATTAGCGTCTCAAGATATAAGTTAAGACTGTCTTGAAATAACATCCAACTATGAATAACGGCCATAGTCTCTTAATTTTAGACAAAATTTTTAGAGTTATATTGCTACAACTTGATCTATAAATTACGGGACAAAACTACGTCAAACTACTACTATTAACTACTATTAAAAATTTGAGAATCAATAAAATCTTAAAAAATTAAAATATCTGCTTACTTGTAGAATACTACAATTATTTATAAATGACTATAAAAATCTGCTACAATTTACATATCGTAAAACTATGCAAATTAGAATCTAATCCAGTTTTTAGTTTCTCATAAAATACTACAATTTTATACAAATAGTAACAAATACCGATTTGTTTGTACAGTTAAAAAATTTATTACAATTATGGCTAATCAAAATTTGTAATTTTTAGTTAAATGTTACAAGTTTTTACACAAATCGTCCAAAATTCATCTATTATATTAATAACTTCTTAATTCGCAGAAGTCAAAATACTTATGTTTTTATTTTCGTGTAGTCTGTTGGACTTTACAATAGAAAAATACATAAATGTACAATTTTTTACCTTTATATATTTTTGATTCGTGAATGGTTGTAATTTTGCATACAATACTACAAGATCTTACAGAAAATGACAAAATCCTTAAGCCTTTTACAGCTCGTGAATTCATGAAAATCTACATAAATTTGCTTTTTGTAGATGTTTATAAGATACTACAAGTTTACATGGAAATTAACAGACCTTCAACCAAACTTTCCACCTTTCCATGGAAAATTGTAGTATCTTATAAAAATCTAAAAAAGCGAATACATGTAGATTTTTCATGAATTCACGATTTGTAAAAGGCTAAGAATTTTGTCGTTTTTTATAGGACCTTGTAGTCCATCGAAAATCAGCCGATTATATGCGAAATTACAATCATTCACGAGTCAGAAATTTAATAAGGTAAAAATTGTACATTTGTGTATTTTTCTATTGGGTCTTACAGCAAACTATACGAAAATAAAAACATAAGTATTTTGACTTCTGCAAATTAAGGAGTTATTAATAATAGATAAATTTTGGAAGATTTGTGTAAAAACTTGTAACATTTAACTAAAAAGTACAAATTTTAATTAGCTATAATTGTAATACATTTTTTAGCTGTACAAACAAATTGGTATTTGTTACTATTCGTACAAAATTGTAGTATTTTATGAGAAACTAAAAACTGAATTGGATTCTAAGTTGCAAAATTTTACAATACGTAAATTGTGGTAGATTTCTGTAGTCATTTATAAATAATTGTAGTATTCTACAAGTAAACAGATATTTTAATTTTTTAAAATTTTGTTTCTTTTTAAATTTTTAAAATTTGTAGATTTCTGTACTATTTTTCATTAAATTGCAGTTTTTCATGAAATACTACTTGCAATAATTTCTTGATTTGAGAGCATTGTAATTTATGGTACTATTTCGTAGATATTTCTACAAAAAAATAATTATTTCTACAAAATTTAAATATTTCAACAAAAATATACAAATTTCTATTTTTAGTCAAATTTTGTAGTTATTTATAGAAATTTTTTCCGCCAGGGAATGTAACAGAATTATTGTATCGTTCGTTCTTTTCGCTTTGCGATACTTCTGGCTATAAAACACAACGCCTCTACGATGCGTTTTTTATATGCTTTATGCTTTATACATTTTATCATCGCATTTTACGCTATAGCATTTGACAATAAGAATATGACATTGTTGTCATCAGATGTATCGAATTTTGATAAATGTTTATATTGAAATAAATTTCTGTAGTAGTCAGACACGGCAGAATCATCACAGTAATCTACATTATCCGTTAGAAAGTGCAGTATCTCCAAGGACTATTTCGACATTTGCTGGTCAATTCCGTTTGGACCATTCATACATTGTCTTAATTTACATATATTACTCTCGAAAGGAAATGTAGAAGTCGACCACAAAGGACCCGTTTTTTTTACCGACTTCACTATGTGCAATAAAGTGTGCACATTAAAAGTCATTTTTTCTCGTATATAGTACATTTCGAAATAACCGATTTATTACTACGTGGGGAAAAAACTTGCTGAATTCAAAAAAAGTTCGCATGAAAAAGTCACTGACAGCAATTCGAAAAGGCGACGGCAGAACAGCGATAAAAACAAAAGCAATAAGAAAAGTAAAATCAGCGAAGAGAGTGAAGAACGAAGCGAGGAAGAAGACGTAAATGTTTTGTGTGTGTTGAGGATGACCAAGATTCTCGTCTTTACGATTGCTCTCCCGAAATGTATTCATCATAATGGTCAGAAAAATTTGTTCTTTTAAATATATTAATGTTTTAATAGCGAAAAATTTTATGTTTATTTTGAAAAAATTGAGAATGAGATGGAATTTTAATTTGAGAATGAGATGGAATTTTAATCCATCCATCCTCAGTCCTATTACTCATGCCTGAGCGTGGTGACTTCTCTTCATATACATGTGTTGCGCACGTGGATTATACACATTGTATGTGGAACCTACAGTTTAACGCCGATTTCGAACGGCAATTTTTAGAGAAGTTTTCTTGGCAGACATACTGAAAAATTTAATACCTAAATAAATAATAACCACTTGAAGGTTAACGCTCAAATTGTATTTTTTTTGTAAGTGTTATGCAGTTGAGAAAGAAATAAAGATTTTATTTTAAACAGCTTTATTGTGACTCATGATAACAGCAAATCCTACTCATCACACTACATAAAATCGAATTACTCTTTATCTGCAATGCAAAATGATAAAATTTTTTATTAAAAAAAAATATTTTTGCCTATGGATTGACTATGGTAAATTCTAGCTAAATTAATTGCATTAAAACAGATTTAATTGTTTATCGCGATGTAATCCGCAAAATCGTGAAATTTCGAATAGCAACGGATTACTTTTATTGTTATCCTCCGACAGATTCACATCGCATTAAAACCGATTTAAATGTTCGTAAAATAGAATTTCGGATTGCAACGGATTACTTTTGTCATCCTCCGACATTTTCACATCGCATTAAAACCGATTTAAATGTTCGTAAAATAGAATTTCGGATTGCAACGGATTACTTTTGTCATCCTCCGACAGATTTACATCGCATTAAAACCGATTTAATTATAGTTATGAAATCGTATAATTTCGGATTTAAGAGGATGTATATCAAATCCGCCTGCAGCGTACTAAATTTGATTTGACTATTTTTAATCGGTTTTAATACCGTATTTTCGGTGCAGAAATCCCGATCGATTCGGATTACTATCTTTTTAATCGGTTTTAATCGAACATTTTCGGCAGGGCTCTGCTTGGAAAATAACACGTTGTTCCCTGCAATCGGATGTAAATAATATATATTAGATCACGATGTGTAATATATAAAATCAAATTCGAAAATATATAGCATGAAGCGAAATTGTCAGATATTTACCTACGTGGACGAAGTATATAATTCCTAGCAGGAATAGTGCGACACTCTTGTTTCTCTGGTAAATTAATCAATGTTAACTCAACTATATCAAGAAAATCATTATTATTTCTCATTTCGGGAGACACGTGGGTGCGACGTCGTTAAAATATTGCTATGTTTTTAAAACAGTTTGATAATATCAATGCGTTCTATAAATCATCAAAAACCGTTGCAATACTCTGATTGGTGGAAAATAACACGTTAAGTTTCCTGTGTGCCTTGATTCTACTGCTTAAGTTTTATGTCTTGAGTCTTATGGCTTAAGTTTTTTTATGTGCTGCGGCCTTAAGCGGGCCAGACTATGCGCGATTCGTGGTTCGTGATTCGGGGTTCGCCATTCGTATAAGATTCGTGAATAGTGTGTATAGGCAGATTCGTTGAATTTGCATCAACTGTTTACCATTCGCGCCGATTCGCCAGCGAAGCGCTCTTTCGATTCGTGGTTCGTGATTAGCGGTTCGCTATTCGTATAAGATTCGTGAATAGTGTGTATAGACAGATTCGTCAAATTCGCATTCGCTGTTCACTATTCGCGCCGTTTCGCCAGCGGAGCGGTTTTTTGGCGAGATCAAAGAGCGCGAATCGCCACGAATGATCAATTCGTGTTGATTCGTGCAGTGTTCACACTGTGCATGTCTATTCGTATGTATCTTCGTTCACGCTGAAAAGTCGATAGACTCGATTTACTCGATAGTCGATTAAGTCGATTAGGATTTAGGTTAGTTCATTAATTGCAAGGATGGAAGCCGAATGGACAGAAAGTCGCGTTCTTGCGCTTATAGAGGATATAAAGCAATATTCGTGCTTGTGGGATCCCAAAGACAAGGATTACAAAAGTAAAATAGAAAATTTGATTGCTTCAAGATTTTAAGTGTTAAATATGAGTGCTCTCCTGTTGACATAAAGAAGAAGTGGTCTAACCTTCTTCAATCGTATAGAGCATGTCGCCGTAAAATTAAATCTAGTAAAAAGTCAGGAGCAGGACGAGATGACATCTACAAACCAACATGGTTTGCATTTGATCATATAAATTCATTTATGACAGACATGTATATTCCACATGGAACTTTAGATTCAATAGTAAGTGTACCAATATATTTTTTGGATAAAATTTACGTTAACACTTTAAACATATAATTTAGCATGCATGAAATCTTAAAAATTATAATTGATTGAATAAATAGGCTATCTGTGTGTGTCTCTACCATTAGCAGGGTTCGAAGAATATGTTGCAGAAAATAACAACAATTAATATGAAAAAATATATTTTGTATGTTACATTTATATATATTGCTTGAGTTTCAACTTGTTAAATATAATATTTAATAGAATTATTGTGAAATAATAATGTTTAAGTAGAATTAATCATTTTGTCTTGCCACTCGACTTTGCCGTTTGTAACAAAGTATTCAGCAAACTCTTGACGCACAAGTTTTGCATATTAGATGGCTTTCTGCCCTTTTTCTCCAAAGGTAAAAGAGAAGTCAATTCTGTAGTATCTTTTCTCCATAATCCTTCGATGACTTTACCATCCTTTTCGGTATCAAACGTTCCGTTAGGCGCGTACATGTCTTGAGAACTTTTGCTTCTTTTCAAAAGTTATGCAATAGAACACAACATTCTGTAACAAGTGTTGCTTTTTCTGGGCTTAATAACATGGGTTTTCGTAGTACTCGGAAAACTGCTGACATAATTCCGAACACATTTTCTATAATTCTTCGTGCCCGAGAATGTCTGTAGTTGTATGCTCTTTCTAACGATATAGAATCATAACATCCAATAAAAGGAACCATAATGTTTTCTTTCAATGGAAACGCCATTATCACCAAGAAAAACGTATGGAATATGTTTTTCTTCTCATTGGCAGTGGTTCAGGTTCAGGCAAATTCAATGTACCATTTTCTAAATTCTTAAACAAAGAGGTATAACGGAATATACCTGCATCAGATATCCGTCCTTGACAACCTATATTACTATTTGTTATACAGTAATCAGCATCACATAGCGCCATCAAAACGACACTAAATGTGCCTTTGTAATTATAGTATTCACTGCCACTGTGAACGGGTGATTGTATCACAATGTGTTTACCGTCAATTGAACCCAGACAATGCGGAAAATTCCATTTTCTTTCAAAGTTTTGTGCTGTTTTTTTCCATTCATCGGATGTCGTAGGAATCTAAAAGAATAAATAAATAAATTGTAATTTTACTCTATCTATATAAAACATTGCTTTGAACTGTAATATATAATTTTATTGAATTATAAATGGCTTTTTTATATTGTAGAATCAAGAAAAAGACAGTGATGAGGAAAATAACGCTGAGATATTACAAAATGAAAACATTGAAACTAACGAAGTGGAAGTAATCGATATCGGTCAGACATCTACAGATATTAAACAGGAAGTAAAAGTTTTTGCGTCCCTGGAAGAATCGTCAAAGGTTAAAAAGAAGAAACGACAAACACAAATTGATGAACGAATTGATGAAGCATATTCTTATCTCGTGGCAAAAAAAAGGAAAGAAGAAACATCGGAAAAAAAAACAGAAGGATGAATGTGATATTTTTGGAGAATTGATCGTTGCTAAATTAAGGAAATTCACCGACTATACTCGACAATTAATTATGAACGACATAAACAATATAATGTTCCGAGCAACCATACAACCTACTCAGAATTTTCAACGTGATAATTTGACACAACCTAA